>CAUYQG010183763.1:0-15068 GCA_963574415.1 Tarsius wallacei
AGGAAGGAAAAAATGAAAGGTCATTGAAGGAGATTCATTATACATAGAAAGACATCACACTTTGATCTGAATCTTTTGCCTTTCTATACAAAGTGTTCGGAATCATTAAGAATTCTGGGGACTTCTGTGGTAACTGGAGAACGATGGTGGTGGTAGGGGAGGATAATCCCAACTTGATCAGGGAAGCCGGTTAAAACTTTGCTTGATGTCTGTCATACATTTTACCTCTTTTTTTAAAAACCTGTCTGACGATGAGCTGTGTTAGCCTGTGGCTAAGCAGAGCTGCTCATTCACCGGCCAGTCATTGGACATGTCAGTCAAGCCGTGTACACGGCTAGAGGGGTGAAGAGAGATTCTTTCTCAAAAAAAGGGAGAAAAAACTTTAACATCGCCGACCTTCCTTAGAAAATCACAAGTCTGTCACAACTCAGACTGGGAGCACTTTAAACAGACTTCAGGATTCTCAGAAACCAAGGAAGATTGAAATCACACCTTTCATCTCCTTGCTTTTATCAAAATTAATGCCAGAGAGAAGGGTTAGTGCCAGCTGGGGAGATATATCTCTTGGCTAAAACGTTTAGCAGGGAGACGGGTAGAGACCTCTTTCACAGAGAGGAAGAAGCTGGACAGATACACCAGCAATTCACGCGGTTATCAGAAAGCAGTCAGGTGGAAGTTTTTGTTTACTCAGAGCCTTCCCGCATCTGAGCGACAAGGTGAAGCTAAAAAAGAAAGGCAGAGCAGACAGAGGAAGGTAATTGTTGCCTAGCACAGAGCTCCTCAAGCCGTAACTCCCTTGGGTTCTTCTTGTTGAAGTCCAACTCTGGGTCCTGCTTTCCTTATGAGCTTCTAGGAGACGCCAGTGCTGCTGGCCCATGGGCTGCACTTGAACCGTAAAGCGCTGGAGTTGTTGAGTCTCAGCTACAGGTTTTTGAAAATGCTGCCATCCTGACCAAATGAACCAGGACTCATCTCAACACATAGAACTGAGTGGCTCCTCTGGGGCCCAGAGGCTGTTCAGGCCTGGTCCTCTTGCCAGGGATGCTCTGGGGACAAGCCATCTGAGCGCTCAGTGCCTCTGACGCCTGTTTGTAAATGGAAGGTGATACTATATGCACCTCCTTGCACGAAAGATTGCTGAGAGACCAGACGAGATGCCATCTATCAAAGTGCCCTATAAACTGTAGCATGCCGTATCAATCCGAGAAACTGGCCCTATGTTGTGATACCCTCTGGGTTCTATCAAAGGACGTAGCCCATGCTTTATTCATTGGCTGCCTTGTGGTGGTCGGTTTAAACTACAGAAGTGCCAACCCTTATGGTGCCAGGCAAGTGTTTATCTTGGAGAGATCAACCTGTAGCCACGGTGGCTGCCCAGGGCATTCTAGAGCACTGATCAGGGCTTCTCATGATTGGATGCATTGTCAAGAAATAGATGTGAGTGGGAAAACCCCTCAGCCCTCCTTACCTGTGTCTTCAGTCCCTGTTTGTGGTATCTCTGGTGAGCACTAAGCCATCCTGGAGTGCAATGGGCGCCTCCCCTCTCCCATGGCATTGGCACCTCCATCCATATCTTCCCTGTTTGGCACTGACAGATGACCCAAGGAGGCAGTCATGCCCGGAACATGGATAGGGCTGCAGTCGTGAGATGCTTGAGGTGCTGTGAAAAACCACAGTCTCCTGGACCACTGCGCACCTGGGGGAGGGGCAGGAAGGTGACTGTGTCAGGTCAGTTGTGGGAGAAGCTGTCCAGGGCAGGTGTGACCACACACAGCCTCCTGGTATGTATGATCCGGAAACAGAAAGATGGCTTCTCGGGCTTGGGAGGTCAGCAGAAATCAGGCTGGAGCGGATCTGGGGCGTTGGCAGTCTTGTCGGAAGGTCTTCCAGGAATTTGCAGCAGTACTGACCTGTTTTCAAAAGCAAATGCTGAGACCTTCTGCTATCAAGCGGCTGCCAAAAAAACAGAACAATACAGTGGTGACAGATGTTTTCCTTTGCCTTTTGTAGTTCCAGGCTTCTGTAAGCTACCCAATGGATTCTGCTTCAGATATTCTGAGCAATGTTCAGAGCCAAGAGATGAGGCCAGCTGGGAACAGTTTCTTTAAGGACAAGCGATGGTCCTCTAGGTGCTGAAGGGGGAGGTCGTGAACATTCTGGGCAGACAGTGGCCTGGAAAAGCACATGGACTAAGCACAGAGCCTGGGCCCCGAGGGAGCTCTTTCCCTGGGTGTAGAAGGCATGTGGGGTGAGGTGAGAGAGAAGACCCAGTAGTTGGGTGGAGCAGTTGCTGGCGAGCCTCCCACACCCTGCAGTGGGCTTTTGGTTCTGGTGTGAATACGAGAGGCAGCCGGCGAGGCGGCGATCAGCTGATTGGGTCTTTCAGAAGGCATCTGCTGCCACTTTGCAGCAAATGGAAGGGAAGACAGGGCTGGAGGTCAGTCCAGATTGACGAACACTCCCTCGACGTCTGTGTGTGCAGGGCATGTGGGCAGGTGTGGATGACACACATGTTGTTCCTGATCCTAAGGAACTCACAGCTGAGTGGGAGAGAAGCCCATATTAAAAAAAGGAATAAAATACAAAGAAGAAGTGAGGCAAAGCTGGGGGCAGACTGACTTGTCTGTTGCTTGGGTGTGAGGACAGAGCAGATTAGTTCTTAGGACTCAAAAGTCGGATGGAGGCCTGGATAGGAAAGGCTTCGGGCACCCTACCAAGGGGCTGGGGCTTTATTTTCTAGCAAAAGGAGCTTCCAGAAGTTTTTGAGTAGAGGGTTCATATACCTGGAGCTGCTTTCAGAAGTAGGATTTGTGGCGCTAATTATATAACTGGTTACACAGCATATGTTCCCGTTTCACATAAGAGGTGGGAAGACTGTCGGGACTGGCTTGTTGGTGAGGGATGCCTTGAGCGTAAATAGCAAAAACCTCGAGTATAAATCTTGACATATTACAAAACCAGGTCTCTTGCTTTGAACTGTCGGCTTCTTTAGACCCCAGCACATTCTTCTGTTGATGTAAAGTATTTCCATTGTCGTTTGTACCAAGTTCAAGTATACTGAAAACAGAGGGGAAATCTTCTTTCCAGGAAATATCTGTCCAGATTTTTCAGACTCAATGGTGACTGCCAAGGCATTGCCAAGGCAGCACCACTGAGTGATGCCCCAATGTCCCCTGCCTTCCTGCTCCACCAGGCTTCACATCTGATGCAAGGAGATGGGTTTCTTACCCTGAGCCCCACACACATCCTGGCCTGTGGTCTTCTCAATGGTTCTGCTTCACAGGATGAGGCTCCTCTGGAAATAAGACGACAGGGCCCCTCCATCCTAGGAAGATAGGGATAGCCCTTCAGTCATTCCACAAAATCCGTCAAGTGCCTTCTGTATATCAGGCACTGCTCTAGGAGCCAGGTATACAGCAGCGACCACAACAAGTGGAAATCCCTGCCCCCACAGAGCTTACCTTCTGGTGGGGAAAAAGACCATAAACCAAGTGAGACCTAGTGCGTCAGATGGTGTGGCGTGCTGCAGAGATGGATGAAGCAAGGAAGGCAGGGTGGGGGGCCTCGGCCTCAGGCTGGGAACCTGTCTTTCTGTCTGAGGGGCCTGTGGCTACCCTGGCATCTCCTCGCCCCTGGCAGACCCACCCCTGCATTAAGCCTGGTTGCTTACTGGCTCGTTCATTTTCTATTCTCACATGCCTTCCTGCCCACAATCATTGTCTATTGACTGCCTCTTCTGGCTTTTCATTGCTGAGCTTGGAAGAAAGTTCCAAACACATCCTTGCTCTTGAGACGCTCATAATCCAGGGAGTGAAGCTGCCCCCGGGCCCCAGGAGTCTAGTGGCAAGGAGGCCTGACTTGCTTGGCCTCCGGTGGGATCCAGGAGCTCTGTTCTGGTCCCCAGCTCCAAGGGATGGAGAAAGGGGCAAATGATCCTATACTCAATATGCCCGTCCACCTTCACTCACTCCCCAATCCACAGCAGTCTCATTTCCTGTCTGATTTCCAAGAACCATCAATCCAGAAAGTGATGGACTACATCCAGAGCTCTTGAAGTTGATGTTCTTTTGTCGTTTGTTTTTGTAACTAGTATAGAAGAAATAGACGAAATACTTGAGGACTGCAGTTTGTAATTTGGTCCATGTCTTCAGCTTGGTGGTAAATAATGGTGATTATGCAGACACATCCTCCTGCAGGAGGTTTTGGTCTAGCTTTCTGCCAAGGAAAAATACCCCTGCCACACACACACACAGCTGAGCAGCAGATGTCTGGTACAGCCACAGGAGAGCGTGTCATCAGTGCTCCGAGTCTAAATGGGAAGTCATAATGGGGTCCAGTGTCCGCAGAAGAAGATATGAGATGGGGAAGGCTGATTGGTTCAGATTTTCTCTGCCCGTCTCAAGAGAATGCTTGAAATGTTCAAGAATGCATCAGTGGGGAAATGAAATAGAGCATTGTCCACGTGTCCCAGATTGTGACGCTACCCTCCAGAGTTTACACTAGGTCTCCCACACTATTGCGTTTTTCCTTCTGTCCTGTCATTGTGGTATTGGTGGTTTAGCTCATCTAACCCCTCTAGCACCTCCCCCATCCCACCATCACATCTCAATAAACAGCTGCTGGCTTCATCCCACTGAAGCTCCATGACAGGCAAACACCCCGCATAGACAAGTCCAGGCTATTCTGAGTGATTCCTGGGCTTTCACTGAGGCAAGTAAGAAATATTGTGTGGCCTCTTCATCTTCCTTGTTCCCCCATACTCCAGCCATCCCTCATCCCCAGTACTCTGAATTACTGTTAATCTTTGAACAGTTATCAAGGATTTGGCTTTTAAGTTTAGCACTTTAAGGAGGTTAACCATTCTAACCTTACAACTACAGAGCCTCATTCAGCTGCGGCGACGTGATTTCGATTTCACCGAAGTTTTGTGAAAGCTCAGTTCCAATGCTTGTGTTTGCTTTTAAGGTGTGGGTTTAAAGCATGGCAACCATTTAAATAACTGCCATATCAGTGTAATTATGGCCTGGGGGAGGGGGTCAAGATTCCCAAGGCTGGAATTATCAACAAGGGATTTGGTAATGCTTTCAGCACAAAGCACCAAAGTCCCCGAGAACATTTACAAGATGGATGGAACAATGGCATAGAGGTAGAGAGCAGGGAGAAATGGTTACCCAGAAGGGAGTCCATCAGCTAGTGGGTTCTGGAGAGCAGTTCACATTTTTGTGAGTCAGGTGATGAGGAGGGCCCACCTGTGTGGCACGCAAAAGATGCAGGTGTGTACAGGATTGCAGGACGTGACCAGGAGAGGCTCAGGTGCCACTCAATCTCACCTGGCTAATAGTGAGCCATCTCTTACTTTCCACCTTGAATTTTCCATCGTGAACCAGTTCAGAGGCACACTGAGACTTAAAAATCTCACATTTAGCAAAGGATCATCTGTACACAGCCGCAGAAAGATCAGAAAGAACCTTAAGGATTATCTGAGCCAACTGGTTCATATGATCAAAGAATCCACAGATGGTCAGAGAAGGGGCATGAGAGCCCTATTCTCTGAAGCCCCAGACCTCTCTACAAATGCCACCAGGAAAGAAATGGGTCAACCCTGTGTTTCCTCATAGGAAGGAATCTGGAAGCAATGCCTGGGCAGGATGGAACAACAGGGCTGGGAGTGCTCCTAGCTCATGCTGGGACACTGGATAAATGGTAAGAACGCAGGCTTGCCATTAGATAGGTTGTGTTGGAAACCCAAGTCTGCCTTTCTTTGGCACTCTGGCCATAGATAGGTCAACTGAAACGTCTGAGCCTCAGCTTTCATCTGAAAAGTGGAGACCTTAATTCCCACTTCCAGGGGTTCCTGGGAAATTGGGTGCTGCTCTTCTGGGCTCCCGCAGTTGCTGTGTACCGTGTAAATCACATGTTTGAACTGAAGAGAATTAAATGTGGTAGTGTGTACGAATATCCGAACTGTGCTTGGTCCAGGGAATTTTTGACCCATCCTTGGTTGACTCCTGATGTGAATCCCAAAGCTCATAAAAACCATGGCTGATGTTCCCTCCAGATCATAAAATGGTGATGATAACGACGGTGGTGGTAGAGATGACGACGAGGTTACAAAAGGATGATGATGGTGGTGGTGGTGGTGGTAATAATGAGGTCACAAGCTGATTATTGTGATGATGGATGATAGTAGTGGTGGTGATGGTGATGAGTTCCTAAAATGGTGATGATGCTGCTGATGGTAGTGGTGATAATGACGATGTCATGAAATGGTCATGATGATGATGGTGATGACGGTGGTGGTGATGATGCTATAAAACCCCAGGTGACTGAGCCTTTCTCCTCATGAAGATTCAGTTCAGATTAGCCGTGTAGCGGGTGTGGAGTCCACAGCGTTGTGCTCTGTCATTATTTTAAGCTGTTGAGAGGGGAGGGGCCGTTTCTTGGCAGGGATGAGCCTTGAGACAAGGTCTGACAGAGGGGCAGAGAACTGATGTGGAACATACCATTGTCGTGTCATTCCAGAACGAGCTGAAAGCCAGATGGAAACGTGAGATGATTCATTTGTCTAGGAAGCAATGTCCTGTCAAACTCTGGGTGCTCCTTTTATTTTTCAAAAGCTAAAAGCCAAAAAGGGGGGAAATGCGGGTGTGGAGCAGAATGCTAAAACAGATGCATCTCTTCTCATATCACTTTTCTTCCACTGGCTCCCCTTAGCCACCATTATATACAACTCTTAGCTGAATCAGAATGGCCACCCTACCAAGGAACACACGTTATAATGGCTTCCCAAAGCACCTGCCTCCTTTTTGCTCCATGCAGCACAGGAGCACCTACCAGTGTCATACCCTCACTAGGCCTGCAGATTAGAGAAAGAAAAGTTCCCTGTGGAGGGAGGTACCCCGGGCTTTGAGTCAGGCTGATTCAAGTTCTCAGATCCACCACGTAGGCACTATACTTTCTCACATTTAAAAGGGGCCGTAGGCCGGGCTCGGTGGCTCCACCTGTAATCCCAGCACTAGGGGAGGCCAAGGCGTAGTGGATTGCCTGAGCCCATGAGTTCGAGACCAGCCCGGGCAACTTGGCAAGACCTCGTCTCTACAATAAAAAAAAAATTAGTGGGTGTCGTAGTGCACGCCTGTAGTTCCCCGACTCCTCGGAAGGCTGAGGTGGAAGGATCTCCAGAGCTCAGGAAGTTGACGCTGGGGTGGCCGTGAGTGTGCCACTGTGCTCCAGCTTGGGTGACAGAGTGAGACTCCAACTCAAAAAATAAAAATAAATAAATAAAAAATAAAGGGGGGGACCAACAGTGCCTCTTTATATCAGGGAACTTCAGGATTTAGGGGGCATATCAGCTCACCTAGAACTTGGTCCTTGGTCAGTGCTGAATTAACAATGATCACTGCTTCCTCTGCTGCCAGTCAATTAATTTTTGGGGTGGTGGTTATAACTGCCTTCTGCCCAATATCTCCCCGATGGCCTTTCTGCCCATGCCGTTTCTTGGGGTTATTTTACTTCTAACTGAGCCATAGGGCAAAGGAAACGTTTGGCACTTGCATTCTCTCCTACGTTATTTCATTCTGTCACATTCTACCTAGGCTCTCCCCAGTTAATGAATTAGAGCCAAGGAGAACAGGAATCACTGGAATTTGCTGTGCCTAATTTTTAGAGCAAAGCCAAACTACATCCTTTTTTTCCATAGCCAGGATCTGTGCTGAGCACTGGATAAAGTCAGCGTCTACTTTACCAAAACACAGGTGTGTTACTTCAAGCAAGAGCCAGAACAGGCAGTGCTACATGCCCAAGCCCTCTTAGGCCAGGCCTTTCCTCTACCCATTCCCACGCCAGCTTCAAGTCTTGTCCTGAAAGGGTGGGAAGGTCTCGAGCTAAGGGTCTCTGGGAAAACTGCGACATATTTTCCAGACCGGATCATCCTGTTCTAAGAGAGACTCAAGCTTCAAGTGGGTTCCCTGTGCCTTCCAGCAGGTGAACTTGGTCTTGGAAAGCTCTCAGTTACTTACAATTTGAAATGTGCCTTGTTTTCATGGCCATGCCCAGTGCACTCTAGCCAAGTTCATCACAAAAGATGAAACATCCGATTGGCCAGAATAACCTGCCTTTTCTGATGTTTGTGCAAATTCTATTCTCATGTTTCCTGGAGTTTTTAAGATAGAATTATACTAATGACCTTCAGTTCTTCGGCTGCTTTCTACTTTGAGCAGAGAGAAAACAAAGATGATTGATTTATGCACTTAATGTAACATTCAGGAGTATATTAGAATCATTTCACGCTTTTCTTACCTAAGTGTCTTATTTTATGACACTTACATTTAATGAATTACTCTCAATCACACATACATTATTAATTTATAACATAAAATAAATTAAAAGCATTGGAAACTCAAGCTCCTTTGTTGCAGGAGCACATCACTAGAATCATTATATGGGCCGGGCTCAGTGGCTCAGCCTGTAATCCCAGCCGAGGTGAGAGGATTGTTTGAGCCCGCAGGTTCGAGCCCCGCCTGGGCAACTTGGCGAGATCTCGTCTCTACAGTAAATCAAAAAAACTAGCCAGGCGTGGTAGTGCACGCCTGTAGTTCTGGCTATTTGGAAGGCTAAGGCCTGAGGCGGAAGGATCGCCGGAGCCCAGCAGGTCGAGGCTGCGGTGGCCGGGAGCGGCCACTGCACTCCAGTCTGAGTGCACTCCAGAGTGAGACTCCAACTGAAAAAAAAAAATTATTGTAGTTTTAAAGTACAGCTGAACTTTATGCCAGCCTCCTATTTTTAATACAAATTATTGATCCCTTAAGAAATCTTAAAGGTAACTGTCAGCACGTAAAATATCCTGAAAACCTATCCCATCAGATTCATCTGACCATTAAATTTGAAGAGGCATTCTGTGCTGAAAGTAACACTGGCAATTTGACTAAATCAAGCCTATTAGCCGGTAAAGGTCTTCCCTTTAACAAGCTTAAAGCTCATTTTTCTTTTGAGTCCGAGCCTCACTCTGTCACCCAGGCTAGAGTGCAGGTGGCACTCACAGCTCACCGCAGCCTCGACCTCCCAGACTCAGGCAATCCTTCTACCTCAGCCTCCTGAGTACCTGGGGCTATAGGTGTGTGCCACCACACCCAACTAAGTTTTTTTATTTTTTTGTAGACAAAGTCTCCCTATGTTGCCCAGGCTGATCTCCTGGACTCAGGCAATCCTCTCACCTCAGCCTCCCAAAGTGCTGGGATTATAGGCATGAACCACCGCACCCGGCTAAATCTCATTCTTTACTAAGGTCTACTAAATATGCCCCCCAAAATCTGAAAAGTAAGCTGTCCTTTTAATAAAATATCTATATATGAGGACTACCTAAGCCCAGGTGTTCGAGACCAGCCTGGGCAGCTTGGTGAGACCTCATCTCTACAATAAATCAAAAACTTAGCTGGGCGTGGTGGCACATGCCTACGGTTCCAGCTACTTGGAAGGCTGAGACAGAAGGATCACCTGAGCCCAGCAGATCGAGGCTGTGGTGGCCGTGAGCATGCCACTACACTCTAGCCTGGACACCAGAAAGGGACTCCAACTCAAAACACACACACACACACATGGCCACTGGAAAGCTTACAAATCAACACAAAAAAGATGAAATAAAAGTCAAATGCCCTTTTATGGGGAGTTTCCCAGCCATGAATCCTGTCAGCAAAAACCTCCGCATTTACTGTGGGAAGTCCCTAGTGCATTTCTGCTATCAGGACCCCATCACACCTTAGGGTGTCCCCTCAACCAGATTCTGATGCTCCACGAAGCAGCCAGTCTTAGATACTTTGTGATATAAACAGAACAGGGGACACGTCAAGCTCCTGATTTTGACTTTAGTTTCAGTTTTTGTTGTTTTGTTTCTGAGGCAGGGTCTCACTCTGTTGCCCAGGTTGGAGTGCAGTGGTGCAATCACAGTTCACAATAGCCTCAACTGGGCTCAAAGGACTTTTTTGTTTGTCTGTTTGTTTGTAGAGATTAAGTCTCCTTATGTTGCCCAGGCTGGTCTCAAGCTCCTGGCCTCAAGCAATATGCCCAGCTCAGGCTCCCAAAGTGCTGGGATTACAGGGGTGAGCCATCCTGCCTGGCCCTGACTTTCATGCCAAATGCTGACTCAGGACACCAGGGCTCCTCTTGAAGCCAAGGAACAAATATGTACCCATTTTCCCCCTCAGTTGGCCCTCACCCTTTAAAGGCACAAATGGTATTAGTGGGTTCTTGGGCTGCACTTAACAACTAACCACCCAGTGGTGGCCACTGTCCCCAAGTCAGCCTCTGTCTCCTTTAGACGTGCACCGACACCACATGGATACAGGACCCTGCATCAGGAGAAGAGCATGGTGGGAGATGTCTGCTCTACCATCCTAGAGTCAGAGACCTCACAAGGCGGCCCCCTCCCTGCTGGCCATCAATAGGAATTCTCAACCTGGACCATACCTGGGGAACCTTTAAATAGCTCGATGCCCCAGCTTCAGCCCGGACTGACTGCATCAGAATCTTTGGGGAAGGAACCCCGGTATCAGTATGAGTTAAAGCTCCCCAGAGGATTTCAACATGCAGCCAAGGCAGAAAGCCAGCAGCCTGGTCTGGGAGACTGGCCCAAGCTCAACAGGAGGCTGGGAGGCCAGTGGCAATGCCCAGCACACTCCTCATCCTGGACGGTGCTCACCAGTCTTCCTCCACCTGGGAAGGAATCCCATCCCTGTAGAGAGGGGCACGCCCTGGGGGCAGCTCACTTTTCAACCTTTTCCTCTCCAACCCTTCTTCTCCACAAGGCATGGGCAAGCCTTCCCCATCATCCCCCTCGCCATCTGACTTCGGTTACCTAGGACTAAGGCTTCAGACCCATTCCATACTCAGCACAGACCCAGCCTCTCCCTCCGCAGACTAATTCCACTCCCACTGCAGACCCATCCCAACTCCATTCTCAGCCCCAAAGGATGTTCTGTGAATGAACTATTTAGTTAATCTAAGATCTCTAAAATACAACCCTTAATTTACCAAAGACACATCTTTAAGCAAATGGCTCCTAGAATCTCAAAGAACTGACAGATTTTTTCCAGTTCTTTTTGAAGAAAGTTTCATTCCTAGCTAATTAAAGATCATTTTTAAATTGTGATGCCCAAATCAGAGGCTTATACAGAAACACATTTTTCTCCACATTCCCATAAATCTACTAATCATTACAAGGTAATTTGCTCCTGGCTTATTTCCCTGAACAGAGAATTTACTTTTTTAAGTGGCACTATTCAGTTTATCTACTCAAACTCTTGCAATATATTACAAATGCCCCACGATCTGGCTTACTAAACTCACTTCTCCCATAGTATATACTTTATTTCAACCCTGCAACAATCACATAATCTAGAAGAAATTGTAAATAAACATTCTGCAGTATTTGACAAAAAAGAAGATTGGGGCAGAGAGATATGAAATCCTATGAAGTTCAATGTCTAGGCCTACATATCCCAACAACTGAGTGTATTTCTAGAACTCTATTCCTTAGTACTTAAGAAATCCTAGTACCAGCATCTACTATCTATCTATCTCCAAGACTGATGTTTAAGATGGAAGCTGCTCTATCTGATAAGGAAAAGTAAATTCAATTTTTAAAAAACATTTAAAAGAGGGGGGAAAAAATCACCATACCACCGAGGCAAACAATCACTTTTGGCCTCAGTCTCCCATAATCACACACACTCCCAGCACCTGCTCTGTGGCCTCAGAAGCCACGTCTGAATCTCTGTGGGGTCAGAATTTGGAAAAACGACTCCAGAGAGAACAGCGCCTAGACACCTCGCAGTTCTGTGGGACACAACACCGGTGTGTGCCAGGGCCAGCCAGGCTGGGCTCCTGGCCCTTCTCAGCACGGCTCTCAGGCCGTGCTTCTTAGGCCAAGTTGCGTCACCTCATCTGCATCCCCTTCGACCACCCGTAGCTTCAGAGCACAGGGAGCTGAGGAACCAAGGGTCTGGGGGCTTCGAATCACCCATGGTCACAAAGCTCCAGCACCCTCAAAGCCCCCACGGGGGGAATCTCAGCCCTGCCCCAGGCTCCCCAGCGGCTGCTGGGTGTACTTGTTCTTCAACCGGAAGGCTCCCTGGCTGAGAGACGAGGCCTGGCTGGGGTTTCCTGGGATGACAAGCAGGCTTGGACCCCAAAACCAAGAAGATTTTGTTGGGCAAGAAATTGATAAAAAACATGCACTTCATTCCAAACAAAGTATAAAGTTCACTGGAAAGTGACTCCTGGCACCTCCTTTGTTTGCTTGCTTGCTTGCTTGCTTGTTTTTAAAGAGATGGGGGCTGGCTCTGTTGCCCAGGCTGGAGTGCAGTGGTACAACCATGGCTCACTGCAGCTTCCAACTCCTGGCCTCAAGCAATCCTCTCACCTCAGCCTCTGAGTGGTAGCTGGGACTACAGGCATGCACCATCATGCTGGTGCTAGTTTATACTCCTTCATTAAAACCAAAACACAACAACAAAAGCCAGGGAAAACATACTGACCATACCCTGCATACAATAAGCACTAACAAATAGTAGTTGCCATTTCGAAGCGCCTTCTCGGGAGGACACCATGCCGGGAGGTTTTCATAAACATTCCTTTCCAGACCTCACAACTCCACAAGAAAAGAAGCATCCTCACAAAACAACAGAGACAATGTGGGTGCAGATCTCACACAAGATCCCCCACAGCTAGGAAGCAGGGTCTAAGGGTCACAGGTCTGGACCAGAAAGTGCTTGTGAGCCTTGCAGGGTGCTCCATTCCAGAAGCATCTGACTGGCCCGGGGCGCCCTTGGCCCTCACACTAGATGCCATCATCAGCAGAAAGAGCAGAGTCAGATGCTGCTTCCAGCTCCCTCCAGGTGTACTCACCTTCCTGCACGTATTTTATGAAGCTGGCAGCAACAACGATGAGTATCAGGAAACTGACTATTCAAGGAGTCAGACCAAATAGTGTGGTGTATGCAGATTTCAATCAATAATCGCATTTCCTCTACCTGAAAATCCTTCGGCTTTTAGAGGCATCAAGGGGGAAGTGGCTAGAGTAGAAACGCTAAGGTCGTAGACAAGGTCGATTTGTCACAGAGTACATGTATCCTGCCCACCAGAAAAAAAAATCGAGTGTCACTGAGCACTCTTCTCTCCCTAGGCAGCAGCGAGCGCAGGAGGAACACGAGCAGTCAAGCTGCATCCAGTGCCAGCCACGTCCCACATTGCACAGAATCCTGCAGGCCCTAGCCAAGCAGGGAGACCACGGCAGCCAAGTCAGCTCTTGTGCAGCCCTCGGGGATTAAGGACTCCACAGGCTGGGACACGCTGAGTAGGGGCGAGCACCTTCAGGAAGGGGCCAGAGAACAGGAGCCTCAATATTGGTGGGCCACACCGTCTCTGCTGCGTATCCTTCTCTCCATTTCAACTCTCTTTGTAAAAGATAAAAATCATTCTTAGCTCATGAGCTGACAAAAGCCGGCCAAGGGCACCAGCCGTTGGCTGACCCCTGGCACTAGGCCACCAGACAGCAGGCACACTCTGTCCACTGCCTGCCGTGTTGGCTTCCCTGCGAGCCCACGGGAGGAGCCAAGGGCCACACAGCCACGGGAGCTGCCACAGCCTCTCGGAAATAGCTTTCACACAGGACTCAACAGAACGAGCAATGCCCTCCCTGCACTGCCATGCTCCCCTACCTGTCCTCCAGCATTCACGGAAAGGCGGGAGAGCAGGGCCTTGGGTGCTCCACACTGTGCTGGAAGCCTCCTCTGCCTGGGCTCCTCCCTTACCCCCTCCCCCAGATCCTCCTACAGATGAGCAGAGGAGTCCATACCTGCTACCTGCTGATAAGTCACTCACGAGGCCACGGCCAGTGCAGTGGCATTCGGCTCTTAGAGCCTAAAGTCAGTGTTCTCCCTACACCATGACCCCTAAAGGTCCATCTCTGTCAGGAACCCCCACCTCTCTGGATGGTGGTCCTTCCAAGCCAACTCACCTTGGAAGGCTCTGGTCAGACTGTTCTCCCAGGTGAGTTGGCTCAGATGGCTGAAGAACACCATCTCCACGTGGCCTCTCACAAACACACACACGTCCCATTAGAATCTTCCCTGCCCCGAACCGGCTCTACCCTCAGGCCCAACAGACTGTTTGCTTTGAACAGCACCCCAGAGCGGGCTCATTAAAAACAGCACAGTGCTGCCGTGTCGGAGACCCTCAGTGGTGGTGCCCTCCCAACCCTGTCATGACCTCTGGACCTTAGGGATATAATGGGAGCCAAGGTGTTGAGGCCCAAGCTGCCAGCCTTGGCACAGGGGACAGACAGACACTCCAGATTAGGAACCAGGCCACGCACTCACTGGGGTGAGGCGTCACTGCAACATGACGGGGACTCCACCCAGGTGCCCACCAACAGCCCCAGAAGTAGCATGCAGGAGGGAAACATGCACTACTAGGCAAGGACTGCTAGACCAGGTGGACTCAGAAGACGCCACTGTGTCTCCACCTTCCTCTGGGTACATCGCTGCTGCATCTCAGGATAACACAGGGTGAGAGCGCAGAGCCTGCAGCCAGATCGCCTGGAACTGATTCCCAGCTTTATAAGGGGGACCCTGGGCAAGTCCCTTACCTGCTCTGTGCCTCAGTTGCTTACAAAACCACTCCTAGTGCTGAAGCATTCCCCCCGAGGGGAGTTTCGAGGCGTGAGTTTATCACCCATCATTTCGTCTTTCTCACACTCAGCCCTGCTGGTGTCCCTTCTCTCTTCCTCCTTAGTTAGGCCCAAACTGAGGTGAAGACGTTGTCATTTCTGAGAAAACCACAGAAGAGATGTGACTTTGTTCCGCCCTCCCAAACCTGTCATGATTTCTGGAGGGTATCATAAGAAGACACAGGAGCTCTTCTGGTCCCTGGCGCTTCAGGAGCTGTGGCTTACGGTGCAGACATGGCCAAGTCCAAGAACCATACCACACACAACCAGTCCCAAAAATGGCACAGAAATGGCATCAAGAAACCCCGATCACAAAGATACAAGTCTCTTAAGGGGGTGGACCCCA
>CAUYQG010183766.1:0-12704 GCA_963574415.1 Tarsius wallacei
AAGTTGTTAATAAATAACATGGGGTATGTAATTATGGATTTGGGGTTTGAATGAAAACGGTATATATATTTGTGTAAAAGATGAATAAAGTTGGCAGAGTCCTGAACTCTACCCAGAAGGTGGCGTTTGTCATTCTTCTTCGCCGTTCCTGATTCTCCTGCTTCAAGCCCTAACTCACTCGGAGCTGGACTCCGGGAAGAAGAGTTTTCTTGAATTGCATTTTTAAGCATTTGGTCTGTTCTTTTATTTTGATTTTCTTTTTGGGAGACTCCATATGGATATGTTGGTCTTTCTTGGTTGTGTTTTATTCCTGTAATTTTGTCTCTAATCCTTTTTATCTGTATTTCTTGCTCGTTTCATTCACTGTTCTCATGTCTATCTCCTTTGTCCCTTACTGTGCTTTCAATGATGTCTGCTTTTCCTTGTGCTCAATCTGATTTCATCTTCTCTTCTGAAGTAATTTTGACTTTTTGTTTTATTTCTTTCATGATTTCTGCCAAATCCTGTTTCATTGCTTCCTTTAATTTTTTTCTCATCTTTTGTTGTCCAGTCCTGAGTCCTCGTATTTCCACTTTGTTTACTTTCATTAATAGCTGTTACTACTTCATGAAGTATTTTCTAATTTATGGAATCTTAAGTTACAAGTTTTAATCGCTTCTGGCAATAGTTTACTGGTGCATTTCATTCTTCTATAGGAAAATTTTCCTATTTTTTCCACAGTTTAATAGATCTCTGTATAGATGCTGTGCCGACTCTTTTATGTTACTCGTATTTGGATGAGTTTAATTTTCCTGGACCTCCTGTATAAAGGATACTAGCAGACAGAAGGGAAGGACTGAGGACTTCCAGTTTTCCAAGATTTATAGCTCATGGGCGTCATCCTCTGTTGCAACAGACTATTTCCTTTAAAAATAGTGCCTCTGTGCAACCACATTGCCTTTACCTTAAAAGCAGACATCACAGTTCCCCATGTGATCCCCCAGTTTCTTCACCAGCCCTCCACATGGGTCGCACCTCTTATCTTCCAAGGTAGTAATCTCACTTTTTGTTAGTGCATTTTTGCTTGTACTTCCTGTAGTCTGCCACCCATGTGACCCCAAGCCCTTCCCATCTCCCCTTAATGCCACATTGTTCCAGTTCTTCTAGGGTAAGCAGCATCCTGGACTGCTCAGGATTGGTGAGGTTTCCAAACACAGGACTTACGGACCTAAAACTAGGAACGTCCCACACAAATTGGGATGAATTGGTCACCCTGAAATCAGCACTGCTAATTGCAGTTGCACTCCAGACAGGGCCCTCCCCTCCTGGAAGTGAACACGACTGTGCTTTCTGAGACTTGCCATAGCTGATGCCTCCTCACTTCCTTCTTATTGTCCATCACCACTTACCATGCAGCTTCTTGCCTGCTTCTGTTGGGATCATGTGTTTGGGGCAACATGTGCACATAATTTGTAGTTCAAGAATTTTCTGGGTCTCCTAGTTTCCCTGAAAATGTAATTGGTGGATTTTTTTTATTTAACTTACTGCTTTGTATAACTTCCAAGAGGAAAAGTGGAAAAATTCAAACTAAACCACTACCACGTCTCCTTGGAACTCAATGGATATGTTCTGTTTTCCACAGAGTTCCAGGTTGAAGAGCTCCACTTCTGTTATAATTGAATTTCTTGATCAAGTAGGCTCTGCAGTTACAGTTGTGGTGCTCAAAATAAGCAGACCATGTAAACAATACTCCATACAGAATGATGAACCAACAAGATGAATTTCAGGCATGTATGCTACACGATACAAAAGCACATTATAATACACAAAATCACAAGTGCACATAATAGACATCAAGTACTAAATAGATAAAAAGGGATAATATAAATAATATAGGAAACATTGATAACTAAGAAATCAGAGTGGGAATTAAAGAACATCCTACATAGAGTGTAAGTGGAATACAGCACTAGATTTAGAATAAGCTCTCCTTGAATAAGAAATTGCTGTTTCTTGCTTATGGCCAAATTCATGATGTTAAGTGTGAAAAATAGGCAAAATGAGTGCTCCTATATGCAAATTATTGTAGCAGATGTTGTTGCATGGGTTATTTTATTTAATCCTAACAACTCTTCAAGGTAAGTACAATAAGATTGAGTGTCAGAAAAGTTAAAATATTCAAGATCATTCATTGAGCAAATGCCACAGCTAAAATGTAAACTTGCATGCCTCTGGGACCAATGCCCATACTCCTCTTGCTGTACCACTCTGTCTCTTTTCAATCAAGGAAGGGAATTGCAAGAAGTTCAATGCATGGAAGAGAAATCTTGAGAGAGATAATGACTTAAAACAGGGGGAGTAGGGAGGGCAGTCATTGGGTTCTAACCAGATGTATCAAAAGCTCAAGTGTAAATAGTATAACTGCAGCAGGAACACAGAGGAAGCAAAAATGTCGGCAACCATATTTATTAAGATTTTTAATGCGATTGCTTCAACAAGCTGGAGAGATATTTAAGACTCGAACAACTCAGTGCATCTGGTTTTGTCTCCTGACAGAAGCCCATTTTGACGAAGTGGGAATTAAATTCACAAATGTAAGAAACTAGAATAGTTTATCAAATTTCTTCCTGCTGTTATGAAAAATAATGTTGTGATAGGGAATGAGATTAAATCCCTCAGAAATCAAATTTAGGTTTCAAAAAGAGGGAGAGAGTGGCAGACTAACTGGTCTGCCAGAGGGAACAGAAGTATCAGGTCTAATTCTTGGAAAATGGTTTGCAGAAAGAAAGTCTGTTTTTTTCATGTCACTGAAAAGCTTTTAAAATTAGAGAGGATCCAAGCATTTGAAAAGCATTAGCCCGTAGCCCCTTCCCAAATTACAGGCATAAGGCATCCAAAGACTCGGGTGGTCAGGATGGCATCATTGGAATCATTTTCATCTTTCGTCAGCTCTCATGGAGACCCCACTGTGCATGTTTGATCTTGGCTCCTACACAGTGCCCCCATAAATAGGAAGAAATTGGGGGTTGCAAGGCTTCAGCTTATAGAAGGAAATTGCACCATTCAGGAAGCTAAGTGATTTGAGGGACATATGTAGCTTTGACCAAAAATACTTCCCTGCAATGCATAAATATTCATTTAACTAATTTCTAACTGTTCCAGTAAGTTATTCAATAGGGAAATGAAATGTTAACCCTTTATCTCCTGATACTGGTGCATTTGGAATCCATTTTCTTTCTAACTACTGTGGCCCATATTGACCTTTTTTTCTATAAAAAATTATTTATATGGGTGAAAAAATTGGACCCATGATAGACTTTTGTGATTGTTTATGCAGGCAAACCCTGAGTCAAACTAAAAAATAAGTTCTTTATTTAACATATATCAACTAGTTGATCACAGGGCAGAGATACTTTAATGGAAGGTTTGGATGGAAAGGAGATAATGAAATGCAAAGCATAGAGGATATTGGGGAAGGCAAAACTTTCATGAAGCATCCCAGTATTGGACTCTGGGCAGCCCAAAGTTTACAAAGGAATACTGGAAACCTAGGAGAAGGGAAGGTAGAGACACCAATAGATACAGAAAAGCATGAGAAATGTTGACTTGGTGTGTCTAGCTATTATTATGCACTTGACTAAACACTGAATTGAAGGTCACCCTCTTTCATAGAACATACAGTTTCAGGAGGTAGACACATGGTTACCAAAGAAAGAAAAGAGGAGAAGTCCTAAGATAGTCGATTAGGAGCCAGTGTGGGTCTTTCTTGTGCAGAGGAACCAAAACAGGGATAATATTTCAACCCTCCAAACAGGGCATCTACGAGCACACCTTCGGATTCACCAAAGGAGTAACTAGCCCCACAGAAAGCAATGTGGAAACCAGAGAGGAATTAAACCAGACAACCTGCCAAGCAAGATCCAGTGTGGAGCCACAGGAGACCCCTCAATGCAGTGAAGATGTGAGTGAATAAGAATTCTTCATGAACCCATGCCACCACCACAGATCTTTATAATATGAGTCACAGGAGGGCCTCCCCAATACAACATAGAAACCCACTCAGTAACTGTGCAGAGGCATTGCCCAAACCCTTGTGAAACCCAGTGATCAATAAGCCACCAAGGGAGCAGGCTTAGCATTCCTCTGAAAGTGGCAAGCTCTTTAGAGCTGCCTGCAGCTACTATAGTCACCACCACTGCTGCCCTGGACTGAGAAGGAAACAGCCCAGCAGAGCAATACCGTGCATCCCCAACCCAGACTCTGCAGGCACAATCTGCAGTAGATGGTGACCAGCAGCAAGGGGCAGCAAGGAGTTGGTGTACCCTTCATTCTCCCACCCTAGCTGCTTCCCCCCAGATAGAGATCACCTGCTTCTAGCCTGCCCCACATCTGCCTGAGCACTGCAGTTAAGACCTAGCAGTCCTCTGAGAACTCAGCTGCTAGAGCTCTCTGGCAGGCCCTCTGCAGCCACGTTGCTGCCATGGCCACCATCCCTCTCACCCAGGGCCAAAGAGATAACATTTGCACTAGGCGTTAACATGTGCTCCCCAATACAGACTCTGCAACCATAATACACAGGAGCAGCAAATTGTTGGCCTGCCCATCACCCACCCCCATCTCAGTGGTTTTTCCTTAGATAGAGATCGCCTGTTTCTGGCTCCCAAGGGGCACAGGGACCCCACATACACCTAAGCACAACAGCCAAGGGCCAGTGGTCCTCTCAGAGCTCAACTGCCAGAGCTCTGAGAGTCCCTCTGTGGCCACCATCTATTGCCGCCACTGCCTCTGCTCCCTGTCTCTGTCACCCCCAGGTCAGGGAGGGAATTGTCACACTGAGCACTTGCAAGCATCCCCAATACAATCTCTGTAGTTGCAAAACATGGTAGTAGTGAGCAGTGAATGTAGTGTGTACCTCACATCCTCCACCTCAGCTACTTACCCACAGACTGGGGTCATCTGCTTTAGGTCCACAGTGAAGTAGCCACACATCTGCCTAAACACTGCACCTGGGGACCAGAGGTGCCCTTAGGGCTCAGTTGTGGCCACCATCACTACTACTGGCCCTTAAGTGCTACCTGCAGCCTTAACTAAATCACCTAACAAAAACACACCACTGCAACAAACATTGTCTAAGATAGTCACTGAGTGATCCAAGCTGCAATCAAGGAACGAGCCCATACAGAGCACTGGCCCTCTGAAAATACCGAGGAATAAAGTAAACCAACCATACGCAACATATACCACAGCCATACCCACAAGGGAAAAAAGAAGAAGAAAGAATCAAAAAGCTCCATCCCAATGACCATAAACTCTAAGAGAGAGAAAGAGTGAGAGAAAGGCGTAAGCTGCCTTAGATGGGAAGATATCAGCACAAGAACTCCAGCAACACAAAACCCCAATATTTTCTTGTGCCCAAATGATGGTACCAACTCCTGAGCAATGGATCCTAAACAGAATGAATTGTCTGTGATGGCATATAGAATTTAGAATATGGATGCCAAATAGACTCAATGAGATCCAAATGGAAGTAGATAAGCTAATATGACCATTCTAAGAAAGAACCAAACTGAACTTCTGGAACTCAAGAATTCACTTCAGGTATTTTAAAACACAGTTGCAAGCCTTAACAACACACTAGATCAAGAAGAAGAAAGAATTTCAAAGCATAAAGATCCTTCAAATCAACCCTGTCAGACAAAAATAAAGATAAAATAATTTTAAAGAATAAGCGGACTGGCCAGGCATGATGCCTCATATCTGTAATTTTTGCACTTTAGGAGGCAGATTTTTTGAGCACAGTCATGCAAGGACAGCCTAGGCAACTTAGTGAGATCTTGTCTCTACAAAAAAAAAGCCAAAAACTTGACCAGGCATGGTGGTGCACTCCTGTAGTCCCAGGTACTTAGGAGGCTGAGGTGGAAGGATTGCCTGAGCCCAGGAGGTCAAGGCTGCAGTGAGCCATGATCGTGCCACTGCACTCCAGCCTGGGCAACAGATTGACACTCCAACAAGAGAAAGAAAGAAAGAAAGAAAGAAAGAAAGAAAGAAAGAAAGGAAGGAAGGAAGGAAGGAAGGAAGGAAGGAAGGAAGGAAGGAAGGAAGGAAGGAAGGAAGGAAGAAAAGAACCTCAAACCAAAGCTGAACCTTTGTACAAAAAAATTAGCTCAAAGTAGATATCAGATCTAAATGTACATGATAAAGCTATAAAACTTTGAGAGGAAAAACATAGGATAAAATCTTTGAGGCTTAGAAACTAAGCAGCGGTTTTAGACACCAAAAGTATTATCCAAAAAAGAAATTAATAAATTGGATTTCACCAAAAATAAAAAAACTTTTGCTCTGCATATAACACTGTGAAGAGAATGAAAAAACAAGTTACAGACTAGCAGAAAATATTTGCAAATTACAAAGGACCTGTACCCAGAATAAATAAACAACTCTCAAAACTCAAAAGTTAAAAAAAAAATTTTTTTAATTGGCAAAGGTTCGAACAGATATTTCATCAAAGAGGATATATGAATGGCAAATAAGAAGTTTTTCAACATCATTAGCTATTTGAAAAATGCAAATTAATACCAGAATGGTTAAAATTAAAAATGCTGCCAACACCAAGTACTGACAAGGATATGGAACAACTTGATCTCTCATATACTGCTGGTTGAAATTGGTACAGCCATTCTGGAAAACATTTGGACAGTTTCTTAAAAAGTAAAAAAAAAAAAATATATATATATATATAATACACACACACACACACACACACACACACCCATATGATTAGACAATCTTACTCTACTCATAACTACCCAAATATCCCCGTAAGGGTGAATGGATGAATACACTGTGGTACATATATACAGCATAATACTACTCAGTGATAAAAAGAAACAAAGTACTAACACATGCAACAGCTGGATGAATCTCAAAGCGTTATGCTGAGTAAAAAATGCCAATCTCAAAAGGTTATATATTGTATAATTCCATTTATATGATATTCTTGAGAAGATAAAACTACAGTGATGGAGAACAAATCAGTGGTTGCCAGGGGTTTGGGCTGGGGGAGGGTGTAACTATAAAGGAATAGTGTGGAATTCTTTGTGGTGATAAAACTGTTCTGTATATATACATGTTAAAAATACATAGAACTAAATGAAAAAAGTATACATACAATTTGATAAGCTTTGATGTATACATATGTCCATGAAATCACCACCACAAACAAGATAATGAACCTATATCCATTACTCCAAAAGTTTCCTTAGACCACTTTGTAGTCCCTCCCTGCTGTCTGCCTGTGACCTCTAATCCAAAACAGATCTACTTTCTATCACTATAGATTAGTTTGCCGGCTGTGTGCGGTGGCTTACGCTTGTAATCCCAGCACTTTGGGAGGCCAAGGCAAGAGGACTGTCTGAGTTCACAGGTTCGAGACCAGCCTGGGCAACTTGGTGAGACCTCGTCTCTACAATAATCAAAAAATTAGCCAGACGTGGTGGGACGCACCTGTAGTTCCAGTACTTGGAAGGCTGAGGCAGGAGGATTGCCTTGAGCCCAGCAGGTTGAGGCTGCGGTGGTCATGAGCATGCCAATGCACTTCAGCCTGGACAACAGGGTGAGACTCCAACTCGAAAAAAAAAAAATTAGTTTGCCTTTTTGGTAATTTTACATAAATAGGATCATACAGTATGTATTCTATCTTATATTGTTTCTTTCACTCAATATAATTATCGTGGGTTTCATTCAAGTTGATACATGTATCAATAGTGCATTCTTTTATATGTTGAGTAGTATTCCATTATATGTATATATCATAATTTATTTATCCATTGATCTATTGATGGACATTTGTGTTGTTTCCAGCTTTTGGCTAATAAAAATAAAGCTACTATGAAAATTCGTGCACAAGTCTTCGTTTGGACATTTGCTTTAATTTCTCTTGGGCAAATTCCTAGGAAGAGAACGACTGGGTCTTATGGTAGAAATGTCTAACTTTCTAAGAAACTGTCAAACTATTTTCCAAAGTGGTTGTACCACTTTACATTACCACCAGCAGGGTATGAGAGTTCTAGTTGTTCCACATATTCACCAACATTTGGTATGGTCAGTCTTACAAATTTTAGGCCATTAATAGGTATGTAATGATATCTTGTTGTGGTTTTAATTTATCTATTGACTAATGATGTTGAACATCTTTTCATGGGTTTGTTACTGTTATGTCTTCTTTAGTAAAGTGCTTAACTTAAATCTTCAGCCCTTGTTTTTAACTGGGTTTTCTTACTGCTGAGTTTCAAGAATTCTTTATATGTTTTAGATTCAAATCCTTTATCAGATAAATGTGATTTACAAATATTTCCTCTCACTCTGCGGCTTGTCTTTTCATTCTCTTAACAGTGTCTTTCAAAGAGCAGTTCTTAATTTTTATTAAGAACTGTTATTAACATATATCTCAGGTGTGTCTTGCTTTGGTGCTGTTTCTCACCCAAAGTCAAGAGTTTTTCTTCTATGTTTCTCCCAGAAGTTTCTTCATTTTAGGTTTTACATTAAGGTCTATGATCCATGAGTTGACTTTTGTGTATGGCACAAGGTATGGATTTAAATTAATATTTTTTGCAATTGTTGCAGCATTATCTGTTGAAAAGAGTACCTTTCAGGAAAAAAAGAGAAAAAAAGAAAGAAGAGTACGTTTCATCCACTGAATTGCCTTTGTACCTGTGACAAAAATTAATGATCATATTTGTATGGGTCTGTTTCTGGACTCTATTCTGTCCCACTGATCTAATTATATTTATGCCAATACCACACCATCATGATTACTGTAGCTTTATAATATAGCCTAACCCTCCAACTTTGTTCTTCTTTAAAATTGTTTTTGGGGTGGGCACAGTGGCTCAAGCCTATAATCCCAGCACTTTGGGAGGCCGAGGTGAGGGGATTGCCTGAGCCCATAGGTTTGAGAACAGCCTGGGCAACTTGGTGAGTCCTCATCTCTACAATAAATCAAAAAATTAGCCTGCACATGCCTGCAGTTCCGGCTACTTGGAAGGCTGAGGTGGAAGGATCACCTGAGCCCAGTGGGTTGGCGCTGGGGTGGCTGTGAGTGTGTCACTGCACTCTAGCTTGGGCAACACAATGAGACTCCAACTCAAAAAAAAAAAATTGTTTTCAGCTGAGCGCGGTGGCTCAAGTCTGTAATCCCAGCACTTTGGGAGGCCAAGGCGAGAGGAATGCCTGAGTCCAGGGGTTCGAGACCAGCCTGGGCAACTTGGTGAGACCCCCGTCTCTACGGTATATCAAAAAATTAGCCAGGTTTGTAGTTGTGACTACTTGGAAGGCTGAGGCAGAAGGATCACCTGAACCAGCAGGTCAAGGTTGCAGTGGCTATGAGCGTGCCACTGCACTCTAGCCTGGGCGACAGAGTGAGACTCTGACTCAAAAAAAAATTGTTTTCACTATTTTAGGTCCTATACATTTCTCCATGAATTTTAGAATTGACAATTTCTACTGAATTTTGATTGGTATTGCACTGAATCTATAGATCAATTTGGGAAGAACTGACATCCTAACAATATTGAAACTTCTGATCCATAAACATGATATATTTCCCCATTTATGTAAGTGTTCTTTAATCTCTCAGTCATATTTTGCCATTTTCAGTGTACATGTCATACATCTTTTGTCATAATTATTTTTAGGTATTGTATATCTTTGGTGCTATTGTAAATGACATTGATTTTAAAATTTAAATTTCCAACTGTTCTTTGCCAGAATATAAAAATACAGTTTCTACATATGGATTTATAACCTGCAGCCTTGTTAAGCTCACCTATTAATTCTAGTAGTGCCTTTTTTTTTTGTAAATTCCATAAGCTTCTCTACATAGACAATCATGTTATACATAAACAAAAAGTTTCGTGTCTTTCTTTTTTTTTAAGTCAGGGTCTTACTCTGTTGCCCAGAATCACCGCTCACTGCAGCCTTGACCTTGGGACTCAGGGGATCCTTCCCATGGGTCCACCCACCATGCTTGGCTACTTTTTAAATTTTTTGTAGAGGCAAGGTCTCACTATGTTGCCCTAGCTGGACTTGAACTCCTGGGCTCAAGTGATCCTCCTGCCTCAGTCTCCCAAAGTCCCGAGACTACAGGCAGGAGCCACCATGCCCAGCCTTGTTTTTTATTTAAGTTTTCTTGTCTTACCCACTGGTTAGAATCTCTGGTACACTGTTGAATAAAAATGATGATGTATTTTCTTTTCTAATTTCTTGCTATAAATTTCTCTTTAAGTATTGCTTTAGCTGTATCTTGCAAGTTTTAATATATTGTGTTTTCATTAAGCTCAACATATTTTCTAACTTTTCTTTTGATTTCTTCTTTGACTTGTGGATTATTTGGAAGTACATTGTTTAATGTCTAAATATTTGGGGATTTTACGTATATATTTCTGTTATTCATATCTAATATAATTCCATTGTAGTCAGGAAATATACTTTGTATGAATCTAATCCTTTTAAATTTATTGAGGTTTCTTTTTTGGCCCAGAACAGGACCTATCGTGGTAAATATTCTGTATGCACTTGAAAAGAAAGTATATTCTGTTGCCATTGGGTAAAGCCTTCTATAATACCAGTTGGGTCAAGCTGGTCCATAGTATTGTTCATGTTTATGTCATTCCTGACTTTTCTGTCTCTTTGTTCTATCAGTTATTGGGGGGAAGGGTATTAAAGACTCCATCTTTAATTGCAAATTTGTCTATTTCTTCTTGCAGTTATATGAGTTTTTGCTTCATGCATTTTGAAGCTCTGTTATTAGCATATTTCCATTTTTCAAAAAGATGTTGTTTTTTTCCAACTGGAAAAATGTGTACCAAACGTTGATAATACAGGATGGAATTACAGAGAATTATCATTTTTCATGTTGTATACTTCCATAATGCTTGAATTTTGTGTGTCATACCTTACCTTTGTTATCGGAAAAAAAAAGACAACTAAAATTTCTTGACTCTGCATTCCCTTCTCTAACTCTACCGTCTCTGTGGTCTCCCTATCTCTAGTCTTACCTCTTCTGGGATATAAATAGTGTTCTCTCTAACAGAAATTTATAAAAAGTTCTTTGTATTTTTACTTTTCAGTAAGTTTGAAAGTCTTTGAAAATACAATTGTTAAGTGAGTAATAATAAATAAATAAACCAGCAAGGACAAAGATAAGATGAGAAGTAAAAATAACATCAATATTTTTAATGATATAAAGTATGTGGATGAATGGCAACTGATTTAGCAGGCTGGAGAAATCCAAATCCTAAGTCAGGGGTGGAGAATACCAAGAAGAAGCCTCATGTATTAATGGAACGCCCAAAAGGGGGTTGGTGGCACTAAGTAAATAGGGGAGTAAAAATGGGAATTGGCTGAAAGACTCCAAGATCCTCTTCCAATTCACACAGCCAGGTGGCTGCCCTTTCTACACTCAGGAAAGAAACTGGAACTGTATTCTCTGATGAAGTTAAAACAGAGAGTCTGGACTGGGGAATACCAGTCCCAGTTGAGGTCAAGGTACCATGCTGAAAACAGAGGCATGAAGTCAAAGTTTATGGACAGAAAGTTAAGATTTCTAGATTTCTTCCTCATTTGGCTCCCCAATCACTAGCAACCAAGTAACAGACTAGAAAAGTTTTCTCTGGGGAATCTGACCTAAATATTCCAACATTGAAGGGGTTCTCCAGTAAAATGGCCAGCCAGGTAGCTCTTTAGTGAAGTCCACTGTCAACATGCCTCATGCCTCACACATGATTACAGTGCTTCCAGTCAGCTTATCAATGCACTATTCTTACATATGAGTACAAAGTTAAGATATCAAAGCTAAGATATTTGAGGAAGACAGTAGGCAAAACAAAGAAAAACAGAAGAACTAGAGACTATATAAGGAGAAGAAAACATTTTAATCACCAAAGAGTTATCATTAATGGCCTCTGAGAAATAAGAAAATTTTACATCCACAAAAAAAAACATAGTGTTTTAAAAGAGAAAACTGAGAGAATGAAAATATCACAAAAGGAAGAACTTAATTGGAAGTTTCAAATATAAAATTGAATACATTTTCCAGAAAGAAGAGAAAGTTAAAAAATAGAGAAAAAATTTAAAACTGGAGGATCAGCTCAGAAAGTTCAACATTTGAATAATAAAAATCAAGCCCAGTGTGGTGGCACATACTGTAGTCCCAGCAGCTTGGGAGGCTGAGGCAGGAGAATTGCTTGAGCCAAGGAGATCAAGTCCAGCCTGGGAAACAGAGTGAGACCCCATCTCTTTAAAAAAAAAAATCATGTATTATCTATTTCTAGAATAACAGAGAAGACGAGTTCCCAGATTAAAAGGATTCTTAAGAGCCTGGCACAATGAATGAATATAGAGTTATGCCAACATGCCTCACTGTAAAACTTCAGAGCACTGGAAATAAGCAGATCCTGAGAGCTTCCAGAGGAAAAATAACAAGTTTTAAACAAAGGATGAGGAATCAAAACACTACCTCCAAACTCAGTGGTTTAAAACAACAACTATTTTATTATATCTCATGGATTCTGACCAGGGAACTTGGGCAGGGCTCAGCAAGACAATTCTGCTTCTTATAGAAGAGTTGATTTTTTTTTTGAGTTGGAGTCTCACTGTCGCCCAGACTGGAGTGCAGTGGCCGCTCCCGGCCACCGCAGCCTCGACCTGCTGGGCTCCGGCGATCCTTC
>CAUYQG010183767.1:0-14198 GCA_963574415.1 Tarsius wallacei
GGGGGACACTGGGCAGTCGCTCACGCTCAAGGGAGGCCTCAGTCAACCCAAGAGCTCTAAAGCTGATATGATCCTTCAGAGCTGTCCTGAGTCAGGCAAGGGGACCTGGTCTGTGAACTCCCACACGCGTCAGGCACTGGAGGTGCGCTGCTTCAGGAGCGGCCAGGACCTTCAGCTGGTGACCCCAGCCGAGGCAGTTCCAAGGAGAGTTGCCAGCTGAGCCTGTGAGCTTACTGCTTTCCCAGCTGAGGGGTATCTGGATGGCACATCATGGCTTCCAGCACCCCTAATACCATGATCACACTCAAACTAGAATTAATAGTATAATCTAAATGCATGTTCAGATTTTTCCATTGTCCCAAAATGCCTTTTATAGCTTAAAAACATTTTTTTTTTTTTGAGTCAGTCTTACTCTGCTGCCCAGACTGGAGTGCAGTGGCACACTCACGGCCACCACAGCCTCAACCTGCCAGACTCAAGTGATCCTTCTGTCTCAGCCTTCCAAGTAGCTGTAACTACAGGTGTGCACCAACACGCCTTGCTAATTTTTTTTGTAAAAATGAGGTTTCACCAAGTTGCCCAAGCTGATCTCAAATCCCTGGGCTCAGGCAGTTCTCTCGCCTTGGCCTCCCAAAGTGCTGGGATTATAGGCTTGAGCCACCATGCCCAGCTTTTTTTTTAAATCTTAAATTTGTGTGTGTGTATAGAGATGGGGGTCTGGCTAGGTTGCCCAGGCTGGTTTCGAACTCCTGGGCTCCAGCGATCCCCCTCAGCTTCCCAAACTGCAGGAATTCTAGGCATGAGCCACTGTACCTGACCTTGCTTCTTCCAATTTTAAAATCCAGGATCGAATCAGAATCACATTGCATTTAGCTGTCATGTCTCTATCTTCAGTCTCTTTGGTAAATCCCGATTATGTTTTTGCTTGTTGCTCTTTGGTCTCTCATGACATTAACATTTTTGCAGAGTCCACCACAACTGTTTTATCTTTGTCTTCTCCCTTGATAGGTTCAATAAACACTGTTGGCAAGACTATTCCTCAACAGGCCAGCTGCACTTCCTGCTGTGTCCCACCAGGGGATCCCAAGTCTTTTTGTCCTGACATTGGTGACCAAGTTTCACCACTTGTAAAGGTGGCATCTGCCAGATCTCTCCATCAGTCATCTTTTCCTTTGGAATTAATAAGCAGTCAGTAAGGTGGTACTTTGAGACCTGAAAAACCTGCTTCTCCACAACCTTCCACCCAGTGGTTCCACTGGCTTCCATTTCTGATCTCTTACTGCATGAATTATTACATGGGGGGTGACAAAGTGATTTTTCTAGCCCTCATCATTTCATCTATACTTATTAGCAGGCATTCCTCTGAAAAGTTTCTCTACCTTTTCTAGTATCATGATGTGGTCACTCTTTTTTCTTTTTTTTGAGTTGGAGTCCCACTCGGTTGCCCAGGCTGGAGTGCAGTGGCCTGCTCATGGCCATCCCAGCGTCAACCTTCTGGGCTCTGGTGATCCTTCCATCTCAGCCCTCCAAGTAGCCGGAACTACAGGCGTGCGCTACCACGCCCAGCTAAGTTTTTAATTAACTGTAGAGACGAGGTCTCACCAAGTTGCTCAGGCTGGTCTCAAACCCACGGGCTCAGGCAATCCACTTGCCTCGGCCTCCCAAAAGTGCTGCTGGGATTACAAGCTGAGCCACCGAGCCCAGCCATCATTCTTTTCTTTATTCAGTGTTATAATCCATTATCATTGTGGTTCTTTTGATGCTTAAATTGTCCTTCTGAGCCACCCGCTGTATTCTTGACCTATGTCACTATTGTCCAATGGGCATTTCCTTACTATATGGCACTAGACTTTCCAGGTTCACCTGGGGGTTTCCCTGGCCTAGACTTGGAAAGAGCCATCTAAGGGGCTCAGGCTCTTCTTAGCGAGGAAAAGTACTTAGATGTGAGTGCTAGCTGGCCTTCATTACTACAGGGGTATCATTGCTTCAGGGGCCTTGTGGAAAGAACTAGAAAATATGTTTTTAAAGTCCTCGGTGCATACTGACACCTGATTCCAACCTAAAACATTTTCCTCTCCCTTCCTGTGTACCTTTGTGTCTCTTGTGTCTCCCCAGGTGAGACCCTGGCTTCAGAATTGTCCACGATTTTCTTTTTCCTACAGTATCTCTGCCAGCCTTTTAAGTGTTTGTTCTTTTTTCATCTGATTCATCTCAGTGGCTTTAATCATTAGCTATATAAAGGTGAATCAGTTTTCTTCCTGAGCTTGGAGTGTAGCTGACTCTGATGACGGTATATGCTTGGGTGTCCCATACACAACTCAAATGGAACTGATGTTTGAGGGTACACAACTAAACTCATCACCCCCACGCTGCTCTCTGCTGTATACTTGAGGGGGCCAGGAACTGTGTCGTTCACTAGCATATTACCTAGTACGTAGAGTTCAATAATGCCTCTTATGACAGTTCATCTTGCAATGTTGAACTGAGTGGATTAGACACAACTCTGTGAACATCAATCAAATATAACTATTGTTCTTACATAATAAGAAAAGACAATGATTTTGCTTTAAGTTGTTTATTGTAAGATAATTTACAAATATCTTGCTGTCTTCGGTAATTCAAACAACGAAGCAACAATTTCTTCTGACAAAGACAGCAGTAAGCTAAAAACAAAATCAGCTAGCTGAATTTTCTCTCTTTACCTGAAAAACAAAGTACAGAACAAGTAAACACATGAAGCAATACATTTTAAGTAAATAATGATGTAAAGACTTATTACATATTTAAATGAGGTATTAAAGAACTGAATTCACATAATAAAATGTTACTCTATACCAGTGATTCTCAAATTTTGGTCTGGGGAATGAACCTTCATGGAGTTCATGAGAGCAAAACTATTTTCATAATAATGTTATTTGCCTGTTTTATTCTCATTCTCAAGAGCATACGGTGGCGTTTTTCAGAGGCTACATGATGCATGAACCCATTACAAAATGTGATGAGAATCTGGCTGTTAAACCAGATGTCAAGGGGTCCTGAGACCATACAGTTGAGAACCACCACTCTTCATCAAATGGTATTTTAATATCAAAATAATGCTAATTCTCTATCCTTAAAGTTTATTTCCTTATATCTACACTTTCTACAACCAAATTCAATAAAAATGTTTAAAAGCCACTGGCAATGCCCCCATGCCTATCAACCTAAATCTCTTAGCAGAGCGGGATCACTACTGCTACATCAGCTTCCCTTGTGTCTGGCTAGGTTTCTTTCCTGAGCAGGTATGGGAAGAACATGTGAACTTTACCTCTTGTCTGAGGATGGACCTTGATTTTCATTAATCCCTGGTTATTGTATTAGGAGAAAAAGACAAACACAAGACAAGCAGTTAAGAAGCAATTCATGCTAGTTAATCACATATGACTTCCAACTAAAAAGTCTATTTCTTTACATGCTACTTTGAGCATATTATGTAAATGCTTACCAAAATAGTCCTTTAAAACAGACTCAATGATTGTAATAAAAAGTTACAGATTTCTCTTTTTTTGCGTCAGAGTCTCACTCTGTCACCCAGGCTAGAGTGCAGTGGCAGGCTCATGACCACTGTAGCCTCGACCTGCTGGGCTCAGGTGATCCTTTCGCCTCAGCCTTCCAAGAAGCTGGAACCACAGGCACACGCCACCATGCCCAGTTAATTTTCTTGATTTATTGTAGAGACAAGGTCTCACCAAGTTGCCCAAGCTGGTCTCGAACCCCTGGGCTCAGGAAGTCCTCTAGCCTCAGCCTCCCAAAGTGCTGGGATTACAGGCATGAGCCACCACACCCAGCTAGTTACAGATTTCAATATAATTAGAAGCAATAAGAACAAGCTCATGCAAATAGGCAGGACTAAGAACAAATAATTTAAATCACTATTTTGTCTATGAATAGCATACAATATATTTAAAATTTTTAGGCTGGCAACTAATACTTGGCATCTCAAACATTATGTCATATTCTTAATTTTACTACCAAACAGCCAAACATTCATATTAAACATGAAAAATCTTGGCCCTTAATGACGGATAGGTTAGAGCATGCAAATCCATTCATAGAAGCACTCCAACCTTGGCACTGCATAGCTGATTTTTAATATAAGGATTTAGACTACCCTTCTCGAAAGCAAAAATCTAATCGCTTTCAATCATCTGGCTTTTTTTCTGAATTCTCATTTGCGTCCCAATGCCCCCTCCTCATTTCCCTTCATTTTACTACTCTTCTTAGTTGGGGTCTCACTCTATCACCCAGACTAGAGTGCAGTGGCATGATCACAGCTCACCAGTGTTGACTTCCTGAGCACAGATAATCCTTCCATCCCAGCCTCCCAAGTAGCTGGGACTACAGGCGCATGCCACCATGCCTGGCTAATTTTTCTTTTTTCTTTTTGTAGAGACGAGGTCTTGCTTTGTTGCCCAGGCTGGTCTCAAACTCCTGGGTTCAAGCAATCCTCCTGCCTCGGCCTCCCACAGTGCTAGGATTACAGGTGTGAGCCACCACAGCCTATTTTGCTACTTTAAGTCAGGTTTTCCCACATTCCTAATCAAGAAAGAAGAGCCTGCTCCTCAATTCTGCAGGTGTTTACTCACAGCTCATACCTCACATTCTTTTCAAGAGAAAAAATTTTTTTAAACACCTTGGGTCCTCTGGATCTCACAAAGCCTGGGACTTCAAATGCAGCTTCCTCCCAGACATTCTCCTTCACATCCAAGAAGAAATCACCTTAGTGTTCGCATAGGGCATCCAGCAAGAGGATGAGGGGCAATGCAAGTATTTAATTCTTGTGTTAGCCCCCATGTCATAGACGACAGAGCTGGGTAGCAGAGAGCACGTCTTACCCAAATTCATCAAGCTAGACTTCATGGACCTGTATTCTGTGATCTAGAACACTGGAGACCATGCTGCGAAGGGCGAGTCCTAACACAGCCATGCTTAGAAAGCAAAGTAAGAAGAATGCCAAGGATGGCAAAGCCGATGAGTTGACAGCCTGCACAACAGTCACTGTGGTTCAGTCAGTTCTAGTTGTGTCTTTGGCATTCTGCCAGTTTCTACCCTTGAAAGACAATACTCGAGGACCACTTCACATGTCACCTGAGTGATAAACTTTTCCCTGATTCTTAAACATGGACCCACATTTTCATACACCCCAGAGAATGTCATTCCTCCCTCTTCCAAACTTCCAGTTCTTAAATATAAACATGGCATGTCATTCACTCAACAAACATTTCCTAAGGAGAAATGTCCCAGGCGATGGGAACACAAAAGTGAGCAAGACAGGATCCCACCCTAGCCTCAGGGAGCACAGACAAAAAGACAACTCCTGAGAGCTTAGAGGAAGAGAAGCACAGGATGCTCAGAGGGGCACCTCCTGGGACCGGGAAGGGGCATTTTCTAGAAGAGCCGATCCCTCCAGATCCCCAACAGCTCAGCGAGGAAGAACAAGCAGGAAGCAGATAAACAACCAAGAGAGCAAGGGGAAGAAATGATGGCATTTCAGGCCACTGGCATTTCTCCCCGAGGTGAGAAAGAGCTGGCATACTTGTAGACCTGAAAGTGATGAAGCAAGCCAGGGCTCCAGGAAGTGAAAAATGGTAAGAGACTAGGCTGGAAAAAGTGTTGGTGGCTCCAAAATGTAGGCTCACACACATCGAGCTAAGCTGCTTGTGCGGGTCTTTTATATAACAGAGCCCATTCTCGAATTCTAATTAGAATTCTAATTTTTTTTTTTTTTTGAGTTGGAGTCTCACTCTGTCACCCAGACTGGAGGGCAGTGGCACACTCCCGGCCACCGCAGCCTCGACCTGCTGGGCTCCGGCGATCCTTCCGCCTCAGCCTTCCAAGTAGTTGGAACTACAGGCATGTGCCACCACACCTGGCTAATTTTTTGATTTATTGTAGAGATGAGGTCTTGCTAAGTTGCCCAGGCAGGTCTCAAACCCGTGGGCTCAGGCAATCCACTCACCTCAGCCTCCCAAAGCGCGGAATTACAGGCTGAGCCACCAAGCCCAGCTAGAATTCTAATTTTAATATTTTCCTCATAATACTCTATCCTAAAGATTAGCAAACTTTTTTCTGGGAAGGGCCATGTAGTAAATATTTCAGGCTTTGTGGGTCACACACTGTCTATCTCTCTTAGAACCCTTTAAATAAAAGCCATTCTTAGCTCTGGGCCACAGTCTGGCGACCTCTATTCTGCTGTAATTTCTTATGTAATGTCTGTCTTCCCTGTTAAGACTCAACTCTCTGAGGACAGATACTGTTACGCTACATCCTCAGTGTCTAGCACAGGACCTGGCACTTAAGAGGCACTCAAAGGATGCCTTTTTGTAATTCAAGAGAGAAATTACAAGGATCTGCATTAAGTGGGCATAAAGAAGCAAAACGATTCAAGAGATTATCAGAAGATTACTTAGAGACCTTGGTCACCAAATGAGTAGGAGGTAAGACGGAACAAGTCAAAGAGAACTCACTACACGTTACTTTCATGACAATTACCTCTATGTTTCTTATCCTATTAGAATATAAATGTCTTGAAAGAGAGGACCATATCCTTAACACAGTGCCTGGCATCGTCCTTTGCACACAGTGGGTACTCAATAGGTTTTTAACTACAATTCCCATCATCCTAACCTTTGTTTCACAAACATTAAAATTTTTCAACAACCAAGACATCTTCTAGAGGAAAGCAGTATACTGTTGGCCTTCCGTATCCATGAGCTCAACAAATGCAGGAGGAAAATATTTTGGGGAAAAAATCAGTAAGAACTAATACAACAACAAAAATGCAAATAAGAAGCCTATGTTAATACAACTATTCACATAGCATATAATGCCGGTACTAGGCATAAGTACAACTAGAGAGGATTTAAGGTATGCAGGAGGATGTGTGTAGACTGTATGCAAATACTACACCTTTTTATAAGGGACCTGAGCATCAGATTCTGGTATCTGAGGAAGGGTTGGTGGAACAAATCCCCTCCAGATAATGAGGGATGGCTGTATCATCTTAAGGTATTCATATAGAAAAAAAAAATTTTTTTTTTTTTTAGTAGAGATCCCACTCTGTTACCCAGGCTGCAGTGCAGCAGCATGTTCACGGCCACCACAGCCTCAACCTGCTAGGCTCAGGCGATCCTTCTGCTTCAGCCTCCCAAGTAGCTGAGACTACCAGGCAGGTGCCACCATGCTGGCTAAGATTTTTGATTCTTTTTTTGTAAAGATAAGGTCTTGATATGTTGCCAGGCTGGTCTCAAACTCCTGGACTCAAGCAATCCTCCTGCCTAGGCCTCCCAAAGTGATGGGATCAGAGGCATGAGTCACCATGCCCAGTCTATAGGAAATGAAGTAATTAAAAAATTCCTGGACTCCACCACCATTCAATGATTTATAGATTTAGGTAAAACCAAATCCTAAATCAGCCCTGTAACTGGCTTCTGAGCTTGGCTTATAATTCTTTAAATTTGAAAGACAGATTTTATACATGATACTGATTTATCCTACTGCTTTAGGAAAGCGAAGGCTGGCAGTACACTGATCTCAAAACAGAAGAAACTAAGCCTGAATGTTTCTAGCTGAAACAGTCAAAATAAACCAAAGAGATCCCATTTTCATCAAATCTTTATATCCTAAGAGTAAGGATACAGGAATCAGCAACTTATCATTTCAGCAAAACAAAACTGAAAACTATTAAGCATCCAAAGGTGAAACAAGCAGACAGAGGAGAAGAGAAAACATTCTCTGAAGGCAACCATCTGCAATGACTTACAGAGCTGCAGCACCAGAGATGATCTCAATCAACTCTTTTGTGATGACAGCCTGGCGGGTGCGGTTGAAGGTCAAAGTCAATTTGTCAATCATATCGGCTACAAACAAAACAAAAAGGTTAGACAACAAAATCTAAAACCAGAAAAAAATAACCTGCAACTAACTTCTTAATTTAAAAATAAGAGAGTCTGTTTCTTTTTGGGTGCCAAAGTTGGCCTCTCAAAAAATGTTACAAAGATATGTTTACATCTTTCATAGATGCTATCTTTTCACTTGCAATCCTACTAAGATTACTTTCCTATAGGCAGAGAATCTTAACATTTTTCCTATAGGCAGAGAAAGTTAACATTTTGGATGCTCCTTGGACACAAGACTTCTGTCAAAGATGTACATGCGCTCACAGGCGTTCCCACTAGCACTGTCTGCATCTCATACTCGGGCATTCCTGCTAACATCACCCACAGCATATACACACAGGTGTTCCTGCTAGCATTGCCCGTATCATATACTCATAGGCATTCCTGCTAGCACTGTCTGAATCTCACACTCAGGCATTCCTGCTAACACTGTCCGCATCTCATTCACAGGTGTTCATGCTAGCGCTGTCTGTATCCCATACTCACAGGCATTCTTGCTGGCATTGTCCATGGCCGTCATCCTAGCACTCTGCTCACTGGTGGTGGACTCCTTCAAAGAGTAGTAGATGATGTTGGCCAGATTGTATTCTTGGTAATTTTGTAATACATCAGCATCAATATCATCGTAGATACTCATACTCTCTGTTAAAAACATGTGATGTGTTTTTTTGAAGTTACACAAAACGAAGACCAATTTCATCAAAACTTGCATAAAACTCCCTTTATAATTACAAAGCAGAAGTAATGTAAGTTAAATGAATCGGTTTCAATAATTTCATCTATTTCCCTATTATAGATTACAGCAGATTTTCAGCAATATGCATAAACAAAGCATTTGATATTTGACTTCAGATGACCGACAAAAATTAAGAAGCTGACATTTAAAATAACTGCATTAAACTTCATGGCTATGAAACCCTCTGGGCAGCATTAGTATGTGTCTGTTACAAAGCCAGGATGCACTCAGTAAATGTTTTCCATAAAAAAAATGAAAGAATTGAAACCAATATAGTGTAATACAGCTGACCATCCCTAATCCAAAGTCTGAAATCCGAAATGCTCCAAAATCTGAAACTTTCCTGAGCACAGACATGACACCACAAATGGAAAATTCCATACCTGACCACATGTGATAGGTCACAGTCAAGTTTGTTTCATGCATAAAATAAAAATATTGTGCAAAATTACCTTCGGGCTACATGTATATGGTGTATATGAAACAAATGTATTTCGTGTTTAGGCTTGGATCCCATCCAAGATATCACATTATGAATATGCAATATTCTGAAATTCTAATCACTTCTAGTCCCAAGTATTTCAGATAAGGGATATGCAATCTATACGGTAATTCTACTTTAGCCATTTGATTACTGGAGAAATTGGAACATGTCAATCTGGAAAATGAGAGAGGGAGAACCTTTCTAAGCACGTGAAAGGGTGGGAGAACTACAGGCCAGAATGAATTTTAGTTTTGTTTTTTTTTTTTGAGTTGAAGTCTCACTCCGTCACCCAGACCGCTCCTGGCCACTGCAGCCTTGACCTGCTAGGCTCTGGGGATCCTTCCGCCTCAGCCTTCCAAGTAGTAGGAATTACAGGCATGTACTACCACGCTCGGTTAGTTTTTGATTTATTGTAGAGACAAGGTCTCACCAAGTTGCCTAGGCAGGTCTCGAACCCACGGGTTCAGGCAATCCACTCGCCTCAGCCTCCCAAAGTGCTGGGATTACAGGTTGACCCACCAAGCCCAACCGAATTTTAGTTTTAATGTAGAAACATAGAGCATCTCAGAATTCATTCATTGGGATAAAGTGGTGAAACAGTACTATATTTCATTTAATTTAAAATGGTATTGGTAGTAATTTCTATCATAGGTATCGTTAAGTAAGAAAATAATGTAGCCGCCGGGCTCGGTGGCTCAGCCTGTAATCCCACACTTTGGGAGGCTGAAGTGAGTGGATTGCCTGAGCCCGTGGGTTCAAGACCCGCCTGGGCAACTTGGCAAGACCTCATTTCTACAATACAATAAAAAAATTAGCCGGGCATGGTAGCGCGTGCCTGTAGTTCCAGCTACTTGGAAGGCTGAGGCGGAAGGATCGCCGGAGTCCAGCAGGTCAAGTCTGCGGTGGCTGGGAGCGACCACTGCACTTCTGTCTGGGCGACAGAGTGAGACTCCAACTCAAAAAAAAAAAAAGAAACTAATGTAGCCAATTAAAAATTACATTTCAAGAGGAGTTTAAAAAAATAAAATAAAAATGACACTCCACTGGCTTGTAGAGGCACCCCAAGTTCAGAGACATTAAAATGTAAAAAAGTACATGCCTTAAGAGAGATGAAATATGGTATATACAAGGAAAAAGTGCTTTAGAAAAATAAAATCAATTCCAGAATATCATTTGTAGGATGCTTCAGTGAGCAACAACAATTTAATTCAAAAAATAAACCAAGAGAATTGAGTGGGTCAATGTAAATTAACTGTGAAAACTTCAAATCTCTATCCTAGAGCTTCCGCTACACTGCAGTTAGGAAGAGTTCTCACACAAAAACTGCAAAGCCATTTCTATCTAGTCTCTTCAATCCTTAACAACAGAAAATCTAATGATGAACTTCAACAGATACTTATTTGTTCAATTAATGAAGAAATGAAGTAAGAACTGTCAAATGACAGAATTAAGATATGGGGGGGGTCACAAATAGATGGTGCTACTTAGAAATAGCCCCAAATTATCCTACTAAGCAACAACAGGACATCCTGACAAACTGTTTGCCTAAGTGTACAAATCTCTCCACCTGACGCTTGTCATGTAAAAACTCCTTACCAGCGCCTGCAATGGTGTTAAGGGAAAAGATGGGCTTTTCTTCTGTCTTATAGGAGATGACAGACCTAGAAATGGCAAAAGCAAACAGAATCTCAGATAATTCATAAACTGTTATTTCAATGTATGAACAAAAACACGATCATATTTCCAAATTGTTCTTGCCTAAAACGATTAAAGATGATAGAGCCTTCATCAAATTCATATCCAGAGTTTAGCAACTCCAGGGCAATAACGGACGCGTCTCCAAAAGTGGGGGGCTTTCTTCCTACTTCCTTGAATGCTGCCAGGAACTGGTCGGAATGAGTCCTAGGAGAGGATCAAGAGATCACATAACACGGTTTCACAGAATGCTTCCGCTGGAAGGAAACGGAACGAGGGAAAGCGCCATGGATCAAGACTTGTTGGGGATGTGGGAGGTGGCGGTTGCCTGAGGTTAGCGGTTTTACACATCATCACGAGTACTCCTTTCCTTCAGCACCCGTGAGGAGCTAAAGTCTAGGAGCAGGCTTTCTTGTTCACATTCCCCTTGCCTGCACTTCTCTCCTTCCACTCCTAAGGAGCGATTGTTCATTGCTGACATTTCTAGGCTGTGACAGCTCCTTAGATTCCTCGTCTGGCTTAATGCCAAAAGCTTTTGATATTCCCATTGTATTTGATTCATAGTTCAAATGAAGGAGAGCAAAAGACACATAGAAAACAGGGGAAATATATATATACATTATTCCAGTATATCCTGGAAAAAATAACAAAAAACCTCTCTGTGAATATGCCAAAGATACCTTGCTTAAGGAAACTATCAAAGAAACTTGACAGTTCACCCAAACTTTTAGTTGACCACGTACATGCTTTTGCCCTTATGAACATAAACAGCATATATTTAAATTACCTATAAAGTATGCCCCTGATTTTATCACCAATCCCAACAAGCATAACTTCTTTTCCAGCTGCTGTGAGCGTGGCCACTTCGCTTTTCATCTGTTTAGCAATGGAGGAATGAATAGCACCACACAGCCCTCGATCTGAGGACACGCCAATTAGGAGGTGTTTCTTCTTGTCTTCGGGCCCCTTAATGTCAGCTTTTTCATAGAGCGCTTAAAAACAAAGCAAGAATTTTTTACTTGCAATTTATACTAAACACAGCAATAATCTCTAATTTACACGAAGTTGGCTGTTTTCAAAACATGCATTTAATTTAGTTGGCACTTGACTAGTATAGTCAAAAAGTGTTCTGGGACTGGGCATAGTGGCTCACACCTCTAATCCAATGTTTTGTGGGGGTCAAGGTGGGAGGACTGCTTGAGGCCAGGAGTTCGAGACCAGCCTATAAGCAATATAGGGAGACCCTGTTTCTACCAAAAAAATTTAAAAAATTAGAAAATTAGCTGGGCATGGTGAGGCATGCCTGTAGGCCCAGCAACTTGGGAACTTGACGTGAGAGAATCACTTCAGGCCAGGAGTTCAGTGCTACAGCAAGCTATGATCACACCACTGTATTCCAGCCTGGGTAACAGAGCAAGACCTTGTTCTCTTTAAAAAAAAAAAAAGTTCTTATGATGGCCTTAAAATGAGACTACTAAAGCTAAGTAGCAGATAAGTGAGGGGTGGGTCACTGTAGGATTCTCTTTACTTTCAAATTCTTTTAGGTGGCCTTAATTCAGGATGCCACAGTGTGATAATCAAGGAGTTAAGATAGAGAATATAATTATAGGTTAAAACAGGAACTTCCCAGCTCTTCACAAGTTTGCTTGTTTCCAAGACAAATGCATCATCAAATCAGTATAAAAGTACTTAAAAAACAAAATATAAATTAAATTTCAACTGCTATGTCACTTCTCGCCATTAAATAATCAAGAGTGGATTACACAAAACTGTGAAGGAACATTATCTTCATGCCCTGGAAAGGTATCTTAAAAATGAAAGTTTTCAGCTGTTCTTCCTACTTCCACATCATCCACCTTCTCAAAACACCATCACAAATCATATCCATGACCACGCAGTCAACTCTCCACAGCAGGGCACCCCTTCCCATCCCCACCCTGCACAAGGTCACAGGAGGAAACCAAGCACTTTTGTCTAATGTAGGGTTTCCAAGCTCTTTAGATGGTATACTTAATAATCTGGGACAAATTTCTGATTATTTTTCAAGTCAACACAGTTGTATGTCGTCGTTAACAAATACATAGGTTCCAATGGGGACTTTTCATCCCTTTTGCATGACCTCAGGCAAGTTCCTTGACTTCAGTGATTCAGGATTTCTCATCTGGAAAGCAGGGAATCCGATGGTTACCACCCACATAGGGTTGCTCTAAGTACATGTCAAGTGTATGTGCATGAAAAATGAGTACATGTCGAGTACCAGTAGCCCACGCATCACGGCAAGTGCTAAATGAAAATCATCAGTCTTCTCCACGTCAAATAGGTCTTCGTAACATGTGAATCACACGCTCACCTAAAGCTCCTGTTCCATACACTCGAGCTGGTTTTAGCTCCCGCTCAGCTCGGGCATATTTTGCTGCTGCTACCATTTTCATAGACTTGGTAATTTTCTGGATGTTTTTGATGGACTTTAGTCGCCTGGTAACTGAAAAACAGAAGTGCTGCAGTAAAATAAGGGAATTACAGTGTCATTTTCATTCTCAATTTATTTACATATATTTCTAAAGTGCAGGGTAGAATAATTAGCACTTAGACCATCAATTATCAGCATGATGCTAAACTAGTCATAATGTCAGAACTAGTCTAATAAAAAGGGCAAGACTAGCTGCTACTCAGAACAAGCAAATGGCAACACAAAAGAGCAGAGCATGATACATTCAACATAAGCAGTGGCAAAAATGGCCTTAACTACATATTCCATAACATTATTTATATATATATATACATATATATATACACACATATATATACACATATATATATGTATACACACATACACACAGTATAGTTTTTTTAGTTGTACGATTATCATTCTATAGACAACAGAATCATTCTATAGACAACTTTAAGTGTCATCTCCTACTGTTCTCTTCCAGAACAAGTCTGATGCCTTACACATACAATGTATATTCATGTTCTCAGTTTTTTTTTTGAGTTGGAGTCTCACTCTGTCGCCCAGGCTGGAGTGCAGTGGCCGCTCCCGACCACCGCAGCCTCGACCTGCTGGGCTCCGGCGATCCTTCTGCCTCAGCCTTCCAGGTAGCTGGAAATACAGGCGAGCACTACCACGCCCAGCTGATTTTTGATTTATTGTAGAGATGAGGTCCCACCAAGTTGCCTGGGCAGGTCTCGAACCTGCGGGCTCAGGCAATCCTCTCGCCTCAGCCTCCCAAAGTGCTGGGATTACAGGCTGAGCCACTGAGCCCGGCCCATTTTCTCAGTTTTAACCAAATATACAATGAGCTAAAGAAGTATTTTTTCAAAGTATTTGTCAAAATTTAGTGTTTCT
>CAUYQG010183775.1:0-26000 GCA_963574415.1 Tarsius wallacei
GTAAATGGTGTTGGGAAAACTGGCTGACCACATGCAGAAGATTGAAACAGGACCCCTACCTATCATCGTATACAAAAGTCAACTCTAAATGGATTAAAGACCTAAACATAAAACCTCAAACTTTAAGAACCTTAGAAATGCAGGAGACACCCTTATGGAAATTGGAACTAGCAACCAATTGATATCTCTGTATTTAAAATCCCTATTTAATGTAAAAGTATCATTGTATCTTCTTTACTCCCTTAATTGTGGTTACGTTTAGTTCTGTGAACACAATCATAAAGGCTTTTTTGTAGGTTTTATTTTTTTATTTTTTAATATCTCATGTGGTCTTTCTCACAGAAAATGTCTATCACTTTTTTTTTTCACCAGTTTTGGAGTCATACTTTCTTGTTACTTTGTTGGAATGTTCTAAGAAAACTGAAAAATTTAAATATATATTGTAACACATATGCTTATTAGTTCTTCTTCCATCCCCAAAGGTCTGCAATTATTTTTATTTATTTGTTCCTTGACAGGCTGGATTATTTTCATGACATTGACTTTTCCTCCCACAGTGTTAAGCCTCTGATACTGAACCCCAGGAATGTGCAAATTTGCACATGCGTATAGTCACCCTGAGAAGATAATTGTTTTGGTATATTTTTGTTCTTCTCCTTCTTTGACCATATATGACTGTTAAACTCTACTAATTGCCTGATAATTGAACAATTGTTTTCAACAATTTCTTGAAGCATAACTTCTACAAATCAATGCAGTCAATTTGTTATTTATCTGAAATAATAGTTTCTGAGGTCAGCACTGTTTTATTTTATTCTATATTGTTTTATTTTAGACTCAAGAGGCACATAAGCAGGTTTGCTAAATAGGTATATTACATGATGGTGAGGTTTGTACTTCCATTGACTCCACTCCCCAGGTGGTGGGGATGGCTCCCAATGAGTGGTTTTTTCAACCCTTATGCGCCTTTCCCTACTCCCCTGAAGTCGGTTTTTGATATTTGTTTTGACTCCAGTAGAAGTTATCCCAGCAGCCTTATTCCCAGATTCTCTTCTGCAAGCTTGCTTGCCTACAGATTAGCCTGCATCTTGAATATGCTCTCAAATCTTTGTTACCACAACTTTCACTGTTCTCGAGAGTACCTTTAGACTTGAATTTCTCTACTCTCTTTCAAATGAAGTCAGATCTTTGAAACACAATTAGGAAGTATCTGCTTGATGGTTTGCTTCTCTCCCTAGGAAAAATCTCAGAGCCAGAGCTCTGGACATGTGGGTGTGCAAAATAGCAAGCTTTGGATGGTGGAGCGAAACCTCTGCTTTAGAGGTCAGCACTCAGTGAAAGATCAAGTAGCGTCCTGAGGATCTCTCAGATTACCTCACATCTGAAGGAAAGCATAACCAGGTCCCTAGTCTCTTAACTGGCTGCACACAATGTAAAGCCTTTGATCCTTGTGAGAAACCAGGTGGCATAAGGAATCCCTCCACCTGTCAACTACACTTGCCCAGAACAAAGCCCCAGCAGCAGGTAGGCGGGACAGAATGAGAAATATTGATGCCTTGGATATCTGGGAAGAAAAGCACTCCAACTGGTTGTTGGAGAGTGGAAACCCTGTATTATTGACTGTAGTTCTATGGTGTGTAGTATGTAAACCAATGAGTTTGGGGGGAAAGGGCAGAGAGAGGTGTTGGAGCAACAGTCACACAATCTCAATTTTTTAACTGAAATGTTGCAGACTTTTTCTTTTGGCTAGATGATTCTTCATTTGCTGTTTTCTCTTGGAATGATTTCCAGAGACTAATACAATATAAAGTCCTTATATTTATAGTTTATCCAACATAATTTGCATGCCAAATCTTCTCAGATTGGTCTTCAGAGTCAATGCAATTCTAATTTGAATATGTGATGCTCAAAAAGTTGATTTTTGAAATTACAATGTAATATTAATTTATAAAAAACATTACATGGAAAAACTGAAGAAGGTATTTTTAAGGAACACATTTCACACACACACATACACACACACACACACACACACACACACATACACACACACCCATCATGTGCAATGATGAAATATGTAAAGAAAAAAAATACAAGAGTCAGTCCAAGGGCTCCCAGTGATATAAGCTGTCACAGCTTAAGCAAGAAAATAAAGTCACATTGGATTATATCCTAATAATAAAATTAATATTTAAAAAATCTATACTAACCTCAACAAATGAAAAATAAATAATTATGAAAGAGTGCCGAGAGCCGCAATCTTTGGTAAAAGTAAGGTAAAAGGGGCCTGAAAACAGGAAAAACACCAGCTGGGAGCAAGGCCCCAGTTAAATGCGGCCATGACGGAGGCAAAGCCCCATGGATCCTGTTGATGGACTTTCCCTAACTTTGAAGGATTGCGTGCATAGGCTTGAGAATGTTCCCTCTTTATTTGTCACAAGCTAATAATTGAGATAGTAGATGCACAGATGGATGAAGGCATTTGACAGCAAAAATTATACTTGGGCATGGTGAAGTTGAGATTGCAGCAAAAGGGTACCCCTTAGGGTGTATAAGGATGTTTTTCAGTAACAGCAGGAGGTCGAGAAAAACAGTTGATCACCTCCTCATAAATAGACCCCAGCTGAGAGCTGGTGGAAAACAACTGTTTGAGATAAAAAATAGGTTACGATATTATAGGGTTAGCTGGGTTCGGTGGCTCAGCCTATAATCCTGCACCTTGGGAGGCTGAGGTGAGTGGAATGCCTGAGCCCGCGGGTTCGAGACCCACCTGAGCAACTTGGTGAGACCTCTTCTCTACAACAATTCAAAAATTAGCCGGGTGTGGTAGCGCACGCCTGTAGTTCCAGCTATTGAAAGGCTGAGGCAGAAGGATCGCCGGAGCCCAGCAAGTCGAGGCTGCGGTGGCCGGGAGCAGCCACTGCACTCCAGTCTGGGTGACAGAGTAAGACTCCAACTCAAAAAAAAAAAAAAAGATATTATAGGGTTAAATAAGTAGTTTGATAAATATAGAAGTTAGAATATTAATAATAAAATAGTAAGATAAGATAAAATAGTAAGATAAGAGATATATAATAGTATTAGTGATAGTTAAGAAAATATAGGGACATAAGGATAGAAATAAGATTAATAGAAATAAATATATAGTAGTAAGTAAATTAAGTAAGACTTAGAGTTAAGGTTTAGTTTTATAAGGTAAGGATATTATCGGCCTATAATAGTAAATAGTTATAAGAAAGTTAGGGAGAAAACCAGGATGTTCACAAATGTTTGACTTAAGAAAAACACCATTTGTGGTTGAAATTGTTAAAGGTCAACTCTATTGTGAGTGCAAAAAGGATGTACGTAAGCGTTTGGTTAGCAACATAAGATACATTTGTGGGTGCAGGGCTGGGTGGAAAAACTATATAAGCATGTGAAATTTAAATAAAAATTGGCAGAGTCTTGAGCTCTCCCCAGGAAGAGGATTCCTGTCATTTTCGTCTTTTCTTTTTCGCTGCTTCCCGATTCCCCCGTCTCAAGCCCTGACTCTCTCCTGGAGCTGGACTCTGGCAGACCCTCCTTTCTATCTTGCTAAATGAGAGCAGTGTTGATCTGCTGGTTCATGGTGGCCATCTTTGTTCTGTCTTTAATATATAAAATGTTTCTATAACATGTTAATTAATGTGATTAGCCAAAGTGGTAAATTGGTCAATGCTCTACCAAATTTTTGAACTTATGAACAGTGTGCTGACAGAGGTCTCTGGAAAGGAAATGCTTACAGAGATAGACATACAAAAGGTTTATTGGTGACTAGCACTTTTGAAAGTAAGGGAGGAACCAGACTGAGTAGATAAGACAACACATTGTGATGAAGATGAAAAAATCTTTGCCAGCCCAATAGAGACCTCTATAGCAAAGATTGAACATTAGTTCTACATTGGGCCAAAATGTCCAAGCTATTGTATTACCTGTTAGTTAACTGGGAGCTGTCTGGAGAAGAGTATGATCTCAGCCTCCAGAGTATTCATGAAACAGTAACAACCACAAAATTATGCAATTGGTTTATTTACCTGTAATTAGTCCATTTAAAACGTCTGAATTATTATACTGGTCAGTGTATTCTTGTCCATCAGCAAATTTTTTCAGTTTATCATTGGCAAAATTTTAACTATATTAGCACATTCTACCAGGGTATACACCACTGACAACCAGACAATGGGTTGTCATTGCTTATAGTTATAAGTAATTCTGTCCCCAAACCCCATTTTTTCCACCTACTTTTGTGTACCATAGGAGCTAGTATTGGTTATCTTACTTTTGTGGACCATTTCTGCTGGTGCTTGTTCTCATACACAGAAGTGTAAAAAGATTTATTAAAAAGCAATGCAGATGGAATCTATCAGACCATAATGCAGCCCTGACAGACTTTCTGCCATCCCATCAGGGAAATTTGTGGCAGAGAATATCATTAGAGGGTGGGAACCTTGGACAGAAATAGCTAGACTTTTGTTCTTTCTTAGTCATTGCTGGGAACCTCTTCAAGAAGATCATGACCTTGGCTCAAAAACTGAGACCTCCTTACTGTGAGGTGTAAGGTAAGCTGACAGCTGGTGCCTGTCAACTTACCATACACCTCACAGTAAGGTGACTAGTTCTGAACTGTGCATTTCTGTGTATAGCACAAATATTTACTGATATACTTGAAATTAGATGATGGCAAGTGTATCTGCTTGCTTAAGAATACTGTTGCATGACTTCAAAATATTGTGAAAGGAGGAAAAGAGGTTTCAATATTTCTTGACTACTAATTAACTACAATATATTTCCAATGTATTGCTACACTTATCATGTGGATGATTTGTTTAGTAGTGAAGTAGAAATCAGAAAGGTTATAGCTAGTCCCTAAGATGTTTGAGTCTTAAAATAATCATGTTAGACTGATTTACAATGTAAGGAGATACTTTGCAACTGTCCTCCATCTTTCTAAGAAATTTGAAAATGCCCTTATGTCTCACATATTTTTGTGACAAGTATTGGATCCTGTTTCATGATTGTTGGTGCATTTTGCAAAAACTCCTTAAAAGCCCCAAAACAGAAGCTAAAAATATGCTACGCTCATTGGCCTTTTGTCATATTATGTTGTCTGTCTCTTGTGCAAAGTAACTGATTTTTATTTCAGAAATTATAGAACACAGTTTTCAATTTGAGAAGAAACAGATGTAATATCATCAAAAAAAGTTAGAGTGAGTTTACAGAAACAAAAAAAATTGCATTTTATTTCTTATTTCTAGAATATCACTAGCAAATTTTCCAAAACGTTAGCTGTGTTGATGTTTTTGACATATGCAAACAATAGACATCTGGTTTTCCAGGCATTTAAAACTGTGCAATAAAGTGTTCTATATTTGTATAAGTTTGTAGACACACAACATTAAAATATGACTGTATTGGCAAAGAGATACTGTAAATTGTATAAAAAAACTCACTCCTTGAAACCACCTATTTAAAAATTGCTTTCCCAAGCTGAGGCAAGGGAAAAGTGAAGTCTTCAATTATGATTTTTTTTAAGCTCAGAAATTGTATCACTGTTTTCTAAAATCCACACCACTGTGTATTGAACAATTTCCCAGATATTCAGTCATCCTTGAGTAATACTAGTACCATAAATCTTTGAAGAGTGACAGGAATGAGATAAGGGGTTAAATACAGACTTGAAAAACTAAAGCTCAGGAATGGAAACCAAGCTTATAACCACCTTGTAAAGAGAAGTGTTTTCAACTTCAGATTTTATGTTTTATAAAATGTCTTATTCAAGATATTCCTTGAGGATCATTTTAAAAAGCAAGAAAATGCAGTAGCATGCAAAATGAAGGTAACAAATATAGTACTTTGAGGCTAATTTGGTGTTGTCATAGCACGATATGCTATCAATTTAGTCATTTTATATATATTTATTTGAATGGAGTAAATTTCATCCAATATCATATATACCCTTATAATTTACTTATAATAAACAGATTAATAATAACATAGCTGAACTACATTTTATAAATTTTGGGGGGGATCATAATGATGAAGTCCGGTTTATACATGTCATATGCTGTATGTTATATAGAAGCTACTGTCGGTATGTGAATCTTTAAAACAAGAACACAAACTTTATCCTGAGTTTTAAAGAAAGGACAAAAGTGAAGGAGTTTATCCAATTTTGTTTTTCTTATCCCACTTGATTCACAAAATAAGACTTAAATTAGAAGTCAACAGCACACAGCAAAGCTCAAACTAAAGTAGGGAATGGTACTCATAATTCCAAGTGTTGTTCTGAAAAAATTCATAGTGAAATGGATAGTAAGATTTTATTTTCCATTTTAATGAAAGCCATAGAAATCTAAATTGCTTTTATGTAAATGCCATTAAGTTGATTGTTTTTAAGATATTGCTATGGGCCAGACGTAGTGTCTCAAGCCTGTAATCCCAACACTTTGGGAGGCCGAGGTGAGAGGATTGCCTGAGCTCAGGGGTTCGAGACAAGCCTGAACAACTTGATGAGCCCTCATCTCTAAACTAATTTTTTTTAATTAGCTAGGTATGGTTTTGCATGCCTGTATCTCCAGCTGCTTGGAAGGCTGAGGTGGAAAGATCGCCTGAGCCAAGGAGGTAAAGGCTGTGGTGGCCATGAGCATGCCCCTGCACTCCAGCTTGGGCGACAGAGTGAGACTCCAACTCAAACAACACAAAACCAAAAAAATGATATTGCTATTGTTGAATGTGACCCTTGAAGTTTATATGTTTGGAAGTTAATATTCAATAAAACAGTGCTGAAAGGTGTGACCTTTAAAAGCAGATTAGGTCAAGAAGACTTTGTCCTCAAGAGTGGATTAATGCCATTATCATGAGAGTGGGTTAGTTATCACAGGAGTGGTATACTTATAAAGATGAGTTTGGCTCCCCTTCCCTCTTGCTCTTTCACACATTCTCTTGTCCTTCCCACCTTTCCCCATGGGATTACACATCGAGAAGCTTCTTATCAGATGCTGGCCCCTCAACCTTGGACTTCCCAGTCTTCAGGACTATGGGAAATAAATCTCTGTACTTTATACATTGTCCAATTTCAGGTATTCTGTTACAGCAGCACAAAGTAGTCTAAGATATTAAATTAAGATAACTTGATTGGAATACTTTTATTATATTTTCTTCAACTTTACATGATATTTGATGGAAGATGACTTTTTTATTATAACAATCAGATTAAGTAAATCATAAAAATAAAACATGAATAAGTTAAAAAGACTTTGTAATGTCAAAGTTAAAAAAGCATCATTTTTGAAATACTGGCTTTTCAAAACCATTTTGATGAAATATAAAACATCTTTATCAGGAAGCAGGGTTCTACCAAAAAATATTCATGTAACAAACATGTATGTCTGTATATATATACAAACTCATATATAGACATATATTCAAATATATGAACTATAGATTTCAGGGAATTTGCTTATGATATTATGGGAAATGGCTAAACAACCAGGCAAATCCTTGTCTGATGGCTCCCAAAGTCTACTGGCAGTCACAATGGGAGGGTCATAAAAAGCTTGGAATTTCAGAAGCATGAATTGGAACCTGACAAAGAGAGACTGAAACTCCGTCTATTTTTGTTGCCTGTTACCTTGGTAAGAATATGCTCCAGAATTTGAGGTTTATTATTATAGAATTGTTACACAGATACACCTGTTCAAGGAATCAGGGCAACTGAAAAAATAGTGTGGGCAAAGGACAGAAGTTGCAGGCTCAGCTGCTGTATCATATTAAAAGAGCAAGTCAGCATATTAGTATATAAGTGCACTATAAAATGGCTACTATCTCCTTTCTTGCCTTCAATTCTCACCAGAGAAATTTCTTGGAGTTCACCCTAACCAGAAACATTTAACAAAAGAGGTTTCTGGGAAATATAATTCAACTTAGCAAAGTTGGCACATTATAAAGACATCATACCATCTTTTGTTAAAATATCTCTTAGCTCTCCAAAATTCCAAAATATATGATAATTAAAATAACATAACCTGGAGTCTACATAGTCAGATAGTGGAGTGTAGAACTACAGTGTCAACTAAGCACAAGGCTCAAAGAGACTAACTGACAAGGTAATTTTTTTTCAAAGTGTAAGCTATTTGCTGGAATTAAAGGAACGATAATTATCTCATATCCACTTTCTGGAGTATGCCAGTTTTCAATGTATTGCTTCTCAGCTTCAAATTCACCTTTAATACTTTATTGTATTAGATATAAAATTTTTGAAAACATTTCTCCTCTACAGTGAATGCTAGTTTCAACTTTATTTGTAGAAAACATTGGAGAGACATTGTACAATCCAGGGCTTATCTTGCTGATTCTCATGGTTGTTGTATAAGTGAGTAGTATGTGTGAAAAGACATTTGGTGTTGCTCTGACCCAGCCATATATCCAGAGAACACATTCTCCTTAATAGTTTTACAGTTCCCGCCCAAACTGGTAACCACCATTCTGTAATGGTGCCAAAACTGACACTGCATGCTCTAGGCATCACATTTACACTGACAACATTTGTCTCCCTCTGCTTGCTTGTCCTTTAGAGGATTATTTTCTGTGGCCCTTTTAATAAGCATACAGTACTTTACGGCTCTCTCTCCCAGTAAACACATCAAAAACCCCACACCATAGTGTCTAGTATCTACTCATGTATATACTCAACCAGTGGTTGAAGTTTGCCTGTGGTCTGTATCCATGAGGTTTGCTCTCCGAGCAACTGCAATCCATCTCTGGCTTGGAAAAACTTCTCTACCATCAAGTAGGCTGCAAATGCACAATCTTATTGAGGTCTGAACCTCAGCCTTGGAGTGGGTGTAGTCATCTAATTTTTTTTTCTTCAGGCACTCTTGTTCATCATTTATAGTATTTTAGAGCATTTTCTTACATTTTATGGCTTTCTCAGAGTTCAAAAAAATCTTTAAAAAAATTTGTTTATTATAAAGATGGGGGTACAATTCAGGGTTACGTATACAAACACTGATCATGCAAGTACTCTTGTTGACGAGGTATACCCCTTCAAAAAAACTTTATGAATAACTTTCCCTGTTTAAATACCTGTTCGACTTCTGTCTCCTAATGGAACACTGACTGATGCATGCAAAATATTGTATTTGAGAAGATGAAATTTAATTGTTTATAAAGTTTTGTGTTAAGTACCTTGATAGAACATAAAGAAAATGACTCCTACATCAATAAATGCAGAGTCATTTAGCCATTTGGGGAGTCACAAAAGAATTAAAGGACATGCTTGCTTTCTCTTAAAAATAATAAGAAAAAGAGCAAATAAAAAATAATAGAAAAATTGTAACATCAGAAATACAGTGATATGCTTAAAATCAATTACAACTTTATCTATACAAAAAGAGTTGCTATAGAAAGTAAACGAGAAATGTGTTGGTAATCTGAGATATTCCAGAAGAAAGCAGTTTTTAAGCAGAGTATTAAAACATGAAAAGAAAATGCTTCATAGATAAAACATTGAATAAATTTGTGGTTAGCTAAGCTTTTACAAACTGAGGCAGGATTTATCTGTTTGTACAAATTTGATATTAAGAAACAACATGACTAAAATTCGCAAATATTTTACTAAATTAACTTATATTGAAATCTGTCACTAGAAAGATATCAATCAAAGCTCTCTTGTCTTAATGCTATGCCGTCATCATAAAAAGTGATGATCTCTAAGACAATGCAAATGGTACTATGTAAAATAGTGGACTTGTAAAATGAGTTTAGTCAGCATATCTATAATCTTTTTGAATACTTAAAAAAAAATCTGCCTAAAGTCCAATATTTTCATGGTAATCTAAGAGAAATATTTTCCTAGAAATCTCCCCATCTTCCAAGTATTTATCAATATTAGATATTGCTTATAACAGAAAAACTACCACTGAATTTAATCAATCTGTGTGGATGTTTAAAAATGCTGGTTGTTTAAAGGATTAAAATGTTTCATTAGCCCACATAAAATATTTACTCTAAAGAAAACAGTCATGTTTTCTTATGGTCGGATAGTATGAATTATCATAGCTAATAGCTGCCTCTAAAACTTTTAATATCTACTACACACAGATATCAAATTAAGCTATCGGGGGTACGGTTAATACACTGTCATAATTTGCTCCTTAACAAGGAGCTCCACAGGAATGAATGGAATATAATCATGCATGTAGCTGAATCAAGTACACTATTTTTTCTATGAATGGATTTTCTTGTTATCTAAACATGCACAGCATGGGAATGCATATTATTTTTAGCCTCATGCATCTTAGCACATCAACAGTAAAAATTCACATTATTTAGGCAAAAATACTTTATTTTTGTTAGCCAATCTTTAAAAATACAACATAACATTAGTTATAAATATTTCATTTTTCAGTAATGTTTGCATAGGTGCCTCTTTACCACAAACGAACCGTAAGGAAATAGAAATGTATTTAGTTGAGAATTAGGAATCTTTATATATATTATAATCCTCACTTTAACGATAATATAAATAATAATAGTAAAAATAATATTGTAAAAATCGTTCTCATTGACTTTTATTGTCTTTATTATGTACTTATATACACATGCCAAAAGTTACTGATACAGGTAGTTGTATATATTACATACCTATACAGCAAGATACAGTGGTTTCAAATAAGATAGTAGCCCATAATTTATTACTTGACTAAGAATGCTACAGCCAAACATGTGCATATCAAGACCTTGGTATTGTTGATTGTGTAAGGCACAAATCTATCATTTGTCTAAGCTAGGATTGCTGGAAGTAATTTTTCTGATTGCATGTCTTTTAACACTTAATCACTCTGAAATATATTTGTAACAAAAACATAATAGTCAATAAAAACACAGTTAGAAATACTACCAAATCAGAAATAAAAAGATTTCAACAGACCTCAAAATGGAAGAATACTATTATTTTCACTCTAGATAATGGCCAAAGAACAAATAATTTTATTTTAAAAAAAGCTATTAAGCAAAAAAGTGTAGTGCTTTACCTTCATTCCAAGAAACAATAGTGACTTCTTATTGATTTATAGTCTAAAGAAAATTTTACTATTTTCAAATAAGCAAAGAAGTAGTCTTTATTTGGGAATATATAAAATTTGAAGCCTGGAATACAATTTTCTTGATAACTGTCAAAATTGAATGGTTTCCAAGATTTCTTAGAATTTTTATGTCTACTAATCAAACCAGAATCTCAACTCTAATCCCAACATATTTGTTAAAAAAAAGTTTGGTACACACAAAAATCATGCCACATATTGCTCTAGCAAAGAAAAGGTAAAAAAAATGTGTCACTTATTATTTGGCTTCTGCCTACCACTGCAATATGTTTGGTACTACACTTACTTCTACTTGTTCATCATGTTTTAGTCTTACTTTAGTCTTACTTTCTTCTTTCTTCTTTTCTTGAACATGCCAAACTTACATAAATATCTTTCCATGGTTAACTTTTTGTGATTCAATCTCAGTTGGACAGGTAACTTCTTACAAAGTCCTTCTTTAAAAAATCAATTTAAGTAACATCACACTTTAAATATCTCTTTGCCATGTGGTTCTGTTTTATTTTCCTCCTAGCTTTTATGACAATCTTGATTATTATTTTTTACTGTTTGTATCCTTTGACATAATGTGATCTCCATTCATCAGTCTTGATCATTGTTGTTGACATAATGTGATCTCCATGCATCAGTCTCGATCACTGCTGTATAACCACTGTCTAAAAATCAGCACATAAGAGATGCTCAGCCAGTACTTATGGAGAAAATAATTATGGAGCAAATAATTAATTAGTTTTCATGTAGACTATTGTGAAGATGAGAAGAAATATTTATAAGTAAGGGATTAGTTAGGAAGCTGGTGGGGAAGTTGTGAGGGCCTGGATTAAATTAATTTCGGAGGAATTATGGAAAAGTACAGATAATTGGGGATATAAAAATAACAGAGTGATTGAAGAAATTCTGATTCACTATAAGATCTGTTGAACTCTACAAAGGGGACTTATTGAATAAATAACTGATCATTAAAGTAGTCCAGTATTAAGTAATGGCTATGAGCTTTAGTTTGGAGTTACATCTAGATTTAAATCTCAGCTTTGTCCAATGAAAGTAAATAAAGTTGAGCAATATACACACATTCTATGTTAGTCTGAGTTCTCCAAAACAATAAAACAAATGGAATATTTTATATACATATAATCATATATAGTATGTGTGTGTATTATAAATAATTGATTCATGTAATTATGGAGGCTAAGAAGTCCAAAATCTGTGGTCAACATGTTGGATACCAAATATAAGCAATTTGTGCATTGCATCATCATTTTAGGAAAAAAACCAGATTCCAAATGTTTCAAACATACTTATTATCAGAATGTTGATAAACTAAATCACAGTATAGTTTGCACTGCTGAATGATGTTAATGTAAATGCTAAGTTTAAAAACTACATGTAGTAAATGAATATTTTTTCAAGAACATAATAAAGCTTAAGAAGAAAACTTTAATTATAAGGCACAATTATTGACAAAAAAATGCTGAATATTCTACCAGACATATAAGTAAAATAACACTGATCCTGTTGTTTCAGATTTCTGCACCATTAACTCATAGTTACAAACAATACATGATGTATGATGATCAAGAGCATAACATTTTTGTCAGAAAAAAATTTATCAGCTACCAAAGCAATTATACAGAAAATTAATAATCATCTTTTTTTCTGTTTCAGCAGTGTGATAGATATTGTACCAAATGAGATAATAGAATACTTCTAACAGGAATTTCATATCATGTGCACTATATAAAACTGCCATACAATTGCACTGGTTAGGTTAATTAAAAATAGCTTTAAGTTATCCTGTCATATCCCCTGTATGGAATAATTGCAAAAAATTTAAATACATTTAAATAACTGAGATGAAACTTAATTTCTTTAACCATTAAATATAGGCTAAATTTTGTAACTTATTTTTAAATATAACAATATAAACAGGGTGGAGAAATAATTTTCCAGTAAAGAAAACTTGCAGACTATCATAGGCTGGTGAGCAAGGTCAACATAAAGAGTGATATGTTACATCAGTAACAGTTGCCCTTGATATAACGTGATGAGAATAGCATTTCACTTCAGTGGTTTTCCTCCCCAAACCCTATAACTTCAGTCTAACCATGAGAAAAACAATAGACAAACAAATAAAGGAACATTCTACAAAATAATTGAGCAGTGTTTTCAAAAGCTGTCAAAATTGTGACAAGTCTAGGAAACTGTCATAGCCTAAAGGAGCCTAAGGAGACGTGAAAAATAATTGTAACATGATACTTTGTATGGAATGATGAAACAAAAAATGATTAGAGAAAAATTGAGAAAATTTAAATAAGATTGGTATTTTAGTTAATAAAATATTTCAATATTGTCTCATTAGTTGTAACAAATATACCAAAATAATTTAAATATTAATAAGGGAATCTTGGTGTGGAATACATGGGAACTCTGTATACTATCGTCACAGCTTTTCCTAAAATATGAATTATTCTAAAATTAAAACAAAGATTTAATATTTTAAAACATATCTTGCCATCTTTGACATCTGTGAAGGATCTGCCATTTCTTGGAAGTAAAAGAATATCTTATCTGTCTCATGAAGGGCATAAAAAATGTAGGCTAGTTTATTCTAAGATGCAAGAACATAGTTAATTGACATTCTGAATACACTTATCAATTAAGTTCATGAAGTTAAAATTGAGCAGAAGCAAGAAGACTAACTTCAAGGTTAAACATTTAGAAAGACATTAAGGTAATAGCAGAAATGGTATAGTGGCTTGAGCTAAGGCATGCAACATCAAAAAGTGTAATGAGCAACTGGGAGTGTTAAATGCTTGGTTGAGCAAGCTGTCAAGGTAACCTTTCATTGAAAGTTAACTGGTGCTTCCAGCTCTAGCTATGAAGTATTCTAACACTCCATAACAATATGCTCTAAGATCATATAAATCCAAATATATAAAAATAATTCCACTTATCCAAATTATCATTGTGTAGAAGGACAGGTTCAAATTATATTAAAGGAAAAACCATAAGCTTAAAGGAGACCTAATTAAAACAACAAGAAAGTAAATTGGACTGGATTCCTAAAACAAAAAAACAAAAAACAAAATACTACGTTTGTTCCACATTAGTATTCGTTTAATTTCCAAAAGAATGATTGCAGATTCTCAATGTATTCAACAGTAGCGTTGTCAATTAAGTATATACACTGTGTAGTATATATATACACACACAAATACACACAAATATCTATCCAAAAATATATGTGTATATGCATAATTAATAAAGAAAAAATTTCAAATGGTGGAGTAAAGACCTCTGAAAATCTACTTCACCATAAAAGTAATGACGATGGAAAACTGTCAAAATTAAGTTTAAAAACTCAGTAAACTATCCAAAAATGTACAAAAAATATGAGGAATGTTTATTAAAAAAATGACTAAATCTTGGTAAGAACAAAGAATTTTGCAGTATTTTAGGGTAATCTTTTACTGACTGCCTCTCCCCAGCCCCTTGATAGACTTGAAAACCAATAACCCTATTATCAAAATAGTCAAAAAATTAGCAGCTTAGCTACCTGAAATGGTGTAAAGTGTTCCTAAAGTCCCATACCAAAATAATTTTTATAAATTGATCTTTCTTCCAGTTCTCTAGAATCACACACTTGTAGAAATTTTTTTCATATGACATGATTCAAAGCCTGTTCACTGATAACAATCATTTCATTTTTTATTTTAAAGATGTGGGATACAATTCAGGTTTAATTATACAAATTTTGACTATGCAGGTACCCTTGTTGATGAGGTATTCCGTCCCTCCCCTAGCAGTTTCCCTCAACTGCCAATCCCACCCCACTCTTCCCTGACAGTTTCCCACTACTGCCAATCCCTTTCTTATAGTATTATAATTGCTCGTTCCGCTTATGAGTGAGAACACATGGTACGCTGTTCTTTGTCATAAACAGTCTTTTTCGTGTGATATTTGTCAAAAAATCAGCAATAACTGTTTAACATGGAAGCTACACAAACTGGTGATAATAGTTGGGATCAAAATAAGCTTATCAAATAACATTTGGAAAAATTTATCTGATGCTAACTTATAACTTTGAGAAGACCTGACCTATTACTGAAAATCTAGAAATGCTGTGCATATGCTCAGGATTATGCCCATACCTGGAAAAGATCTCAAAAATCCTAATCTTTCCCCTCTCACTGGCCATATGGTTCTGTGCAAGGAGAATGACAAAAGCAATGTTATAAATTGTCTGCCAAACCACTGAATGCATGCTCCAGCAATCACATAGAGCTCTAGACAGAAGCTGGAAGCTTTAGTGGTTGTGTATTAATATGTTCACTAAGCTAACTGAACAGAAACTTCCATAGTCGAAGGTGACAAAAAATACAGATGTTACAGAATTACTTAAGAAAAGTCACTGAAAGACTTCACCAGCAACAACAACAAATCTTAAAAAGAAGAGAAGCATTTGTTTTCCAGTGTTGCAACATTATATGATTTCAAATGCTCGGTTTCCATCAAAACATTATAAGATACATAAAGACATAGAAAATTTGATCCATAAGGAGAAATAAGCTTTTAATAGAAACTGTTCTTGATAAATTAAGAAAACCTACATATTGGAGACAAGAACTTTAAAATCAGTATTCTAAATACATTTAAGTAATTAAAGGACATTATGTCTAAAGAATTCAAGGAAAGTATGAGAATAATACCTCACCAATAAGAGTATGCATAAAGAGAAATCAAAGAAAAAATAATAAAATAGAAATTCTAAAGTGAAAAAGTAAAATAACAGAATAAAATAATTCATTCAAATTTCTAAAGAGCAGATTTGAGCAGGTAGAAGAAGAGGTCAGAAGGTCAGCAAACTCTAATCTACTAAGATTATTCAGTTTAAAAACAGAAAAAAAACTAAGAAAAATAGCTTGAGAGAGTTGTGGTACACCATCAAGTACACTAATATAATCACAATGGAAAATCACAGAAGAAAGGAGAGAGAATTAAGAAAGACTATATAAAGACTAAAGACCAATAACTTCCTTATTTGGATAAAAAATAGTAATTTGCACATCTATGATGCTCAAAAAATTCCAAGTAACCTGAAAAATATTCACAGCAGATTTTTCATCAGAAAATATGAAGGCCAGAAAGCAATATGATGACATATTTGGAACGTTGCCAGGAAAAGACTATATCACCCAAGAATTCTATATACAGCAAAACTATCCTCCAAAAAATTAAGTAAAACAATATATTCTCAAGGCAGAATTTGTCAGAATGCCTGACCTACAGAATTACTAAAGGGAGTCCTTTAGTCTGAAATAAAAATAAATAAATAAATAATATGTAATTTAAATCCTCATAAAGAAATAAAGAACATCAATAGGGGTATCTACATAGGTAAAAGTAAAATATATTATAATTTGTTTTTAAGTCTATTTTTATCTATCTACTTAACAAATTTTTCTTAAGACCACAGTTATAAAATTTTATTGATAGAATTTAAAGATTTGAAGACAATTTTTATCATAATTATAACAGAAGGACTGAATGAAGGAATGGAGGTGTATAGGAGGTGTTTTTGTATACTATTAAAAAGTTATTAATCCAAACTAGATTGTGTTATAGTAAGATTATAATTTGAATATCCAGGGCAACTGAGAACTTAACAAATATCTTATTAGTTTTCTATTTCTGTTGTGAAAAAATACCAATAGCATAGTGACTTAAAACACAAATATATTATCTTAAAACTCTGGAATTAAAATGTCATTAATGGGTTATATGCTAAAATCATAGTGCTGGCAATACTGCAATACTCTAGAAGAGTATTCATTTTTGCCATTCCTAGCTTTTAGAGGCTGCCCACATTTCTCACCTAATGGCTTCCTCTATCTTCAAAGTAAGTAATCACATCACTCTTTTTGTTTCCACCATCACATTTCTTTCTCTGATTTGTTTTTCTTCCCTCCTACAAAAATCCTTGTAATTATATTGGGCTCACCTTGATAATACATAATGAGCTCATCATCTCAAGATTATAAACTTAATCACAACAGCAAAACACTTTTTTGCCATGTAAGGTAACGTATTAACTTCAAGAAACTAGAACATGTACATCTTTGGAAAGATATTTATTCTACAACATACACCTTCAGAAATGACAAGGTAGTTAAAATGATACTCTAGAAAATATCTGTTCAACACACAAAAAAGCAACAAAGGAAGAATAGTGGGAAAATACATGTCATATAAACTATCAAACTAGAAAGCTTAAATCCACTACTTATCTGTGAGTACACTTAGTAAAATGGATTAAAAAATTAATAAATAGTTTTAGACTGAGTTAAAATATAATGCAACTATGTGCTACCTACAAGAGAAATACTGTAGATTTAAAGATATAGCAAAGTTGAAAGTAAAAGGATGAATAAGGATAAACCATGCAAACCATAAACAAAAAAAGAGTTGTGTGGCTAAACTAATATCAGACAAACTAGAATTTGTCGCAAAAAATTGTTACTCGTCACACGACACATGATAAAATCTCAATCCATCAAGGATACATAACACCGGTAAAAATATATGCACTTAAAAATAAAGCACCAAAATTAATAAAATAAAACAACTGGTCAGGGGGAAATAAAAAATTCTGCAATAATTGAAAACCTAAATATTCTTTTAATAACGGTTATAACAACTGTACAAATGATCAACAAGGAAATACATTTTAATAGAATAATATACTAACTAAAAGTAGGTGATATTATAGAACATTCTACTCAATAGCAGTAGAATACTCATTCTTGTTACGTGCACACAAAAAAATTCTACAGGATAGACCATATGCTAGAGCATAAAAAAGTATCAACACAGTTACAAGGATTAAAGTTATATAAAATATTTTTACAACTACAATGGAATACTTTTAGAAAAAAAATGTAAAATTCACATATACGTGGAAATTTAAAAACCCACTAGTAAATAACCATGGCTCAAAGTAGCGATCACAAAGGAACTTAAAACCTAGTTTGACATTATTGAAAATGAAAATATAACATCAAAACAAATGAAATGCAGCTGAAGAAGAGTTTAGAAGGAAAAGTGTAAGTGTGAATGCCTATAAGTCATTAAATATTCAAGTCAATGAGCTATTTATCCACTTGAATTATCTATGTTAGCACTAATCCACTGTTAATTATATACCCATAAAAATGAAACAAGTACATGGATTTTCAAAACAAAACTCTACTAACAGACATAAATTGGAAATAATAAAAATGTCCCTTGAGGAATGAACAAATTGTGGTATTTCTATATAATAAAATATTATTTAGCTATAGAAATGAGGTACTAATACATGTTACAACATAGATGGATCTTGAAAGAATTGTGCAAAATGAAATAAGGCAGATACAAAGAGCCACAAATTGTATATTTTCATTTACATGAAATGTTCAGAATAGGCAAATTTATAGATACAGAAAGTAGATTAGTAATTGCTAAGAACTGGGGGGAATGGAAAAATGGGTAATTACTGCTTATGGGTGTGGGCTTTCTTTTGGGGATGATGAAAATGTTTTGGAAGTAGATATTGGGAGTGATTGCATGATTTTGTAAATATATTAGAAAGCTATTGAAATTTAAGCTTTTACAGTATTATTTTTTTATGGTATTTAAATACATTTCAATGACAATATAAAATGAGAAACCCCAAACATGTAGTGTAATATGTATGCCTGTCTCAACTGAAATATTATCAGTTGAAAATACTTAAAAATGTTTTCTTTGGATTTCCTGTACCCACTAGCACAGCACAAAACATAAACCTTAAAATAGGATGGATAAATTCTAGAACTCCTTTAAGATGGATATTTGAAGCCTTTCAAAGAGCTGTGCTGAAGTGAACTTTTATATCATAATTAGGCCCAACTACTACTGTTTTTGCTGAGTCTCGTCAAAACTCTTGGAAACCTCCCTACTTGAGTGGCCTAAGGTTTGTCATAGAACCTTTACATGAAAGTCAGGGGACACTCCTGTTGACCATATGACAATTCTTATGGGAAGGCCCGTGGTTGTACTCATGTGTAAAAGAAAACATGAAATTTTGATTTTTTGTGAGTAGTCTTTCTGTCTTTTTGAAAGTAATTCTTGCAAATGACAAAGCATTACTCTTCTTTCTCTTCCTCTTCCTCTTCCTTTTACTTTTCCTCTGTTTCTTCTCTTCCTTCTTCTCTTAGTTCTATGCACTCTTATTTTTTATGCATATTATGCTCTTCACAATGATCCAGTACTTAGCAGAGTGCTTGGTGCAGAGTAGGTGCTAAAAGTTAATGGACATTAATTAACAAATTAATGTATAGAAGAATTATGACATAAGTTGTAAGCATTTATATTAATTCTTATTTATTAGCATTTTTACTTTATATGTATGTAGTAGATCTTCAAGGCAATTTAGAGGTGCTCTAAAAAGTCAAAAAATATGTTTATTGTGACCTATCACTCTTCAAAGCATCTTCAAAATATTTTGACTCTTTTATGTCATCTAGTTGCTCCTATGTGTGTTATAATTATGTAGGCACATGTATGAACTGTACTACTACATGTCTATTGATCAGTTTTCCAACGATGTCTTTTAAAATGTTTTACATGCCATTTTTTAAATACTAAAATAAAAATTATTTGCTGATATGTCAGAAACGTTATTTGAAGAAAGCAAAATTGAGTATAAAAAGGAAATTCTCTAAATAAAAAATCCTTTAAAAACATGATGGCTTGCATTCAAAATTTAAAATGCATTCCAACAATTTCATACAAAAAAATTGACAGATGTAATACTAATTAGAGATGATATCTGTAAATGAAATGATATTACTAAGAAAGATATAGTCTATTGTTATTTCCATATCTTTGAAATGAACCAAGGAAAGACATTTTATGTTGACTGCAGTTTAAATTTCATTAGAAAGATTATTATTTGGGGTGACATAAAGCAAAAGTATATGTGGCATGAAAACTTCTGATGGCAGGGGCAAGGTTTTGTTCACCATAACATAATCTGTTTTTAGCACAGTGCTTAGTGACACTAAATGTTCATTTAATACATCCCACAAGTCAGGGTAATTTAGGCTGAGCCATTCAGTGTTTTCACTGCTGTCTCTAACTGCTTCGTCACAGGATGTAGTGGAATCCATCCCAACAGCAGATATCAGGAAATAGATGATATTTGCCCTTTGGTTTTGCTAATGCCATGCCAAAGAAAATATTAATTAGCATATTTATAAACCAGCTTCCTCCTTCGCTAAAAAAAGTATTATTGTTCTTTGTAAAGAGAACCCAATGCCTGGTTTCTGCTTGGACTGCTAGATACATCATGACTCATATAATTGTTTGCCTTATTTAGCAATAATGTTTGAAATAAAAAGAACTTAATGAGATTTACTTGCAAGCATTATATTTACACATACACACTAGTGACAGTGAATAAAAACACAACACTAGTATATAGTCGCATAAAATATTACCCAGTGAATACATTTATTAAAAATAATTATTTTCTTTTTAAGATTTCTGTGGTATTTCTCATCAAGATAGTATTCTGAGAATTCATTAAATTCTAAAAAGCTTAGTTTATTATCTGTGATAAACAGAACACTGGAAAAATCTGGTCCATTCTATCTAATGGTATAATTTTACCAAGGATAGTAAAATGGCATCAATATAATCAATCTAGGCAGTTTTAGGGTTTAGGAGGAAAAAGTTGCGTTCTTCTCAAGTTACTTGCTTTTGTGTGTTGCATAACCTTGTTGAAATTTTTGGTATTTTTCATGTTTCTTATAGATGAGTGGTTGTTTGTGTGCACATGGGTATGTGTCTGAAGAATATGATAGCACCATTCATTATTAGTCAATAGCCATAAGCAATTTACTTCTTTAATTTTCACCACTAATAAAACACCACATCAATTATTGGCTGTGTGCTCAATAAGCCATGGTTGAATTAGTTAAAATCATCTGTGAACTATTGGAGGAAAATTATGTTAATTAAAAAATAACTATTGTCTACTGGGCAAGATGACAGCAGAACAGGTTGGACTGTGAGAGTCTCCACAAAAGCGAGTGTCCACAAAGACTCTCCGCATGAATGGGTATGTGCCAGTGGGTGAGTGAAAGTCTGTCTGAGGGGTGACTGGTTCATGCACTCAGGGCTCTCCTCTGGAGGTGACTGCAGCCCACCACCACCCTGAGATTGGAGACCCGGGAGCACAGGATTGTCTGCCATTCTCGAGAATCTCTTGAGAGTATGCAGAAGAAAAGAGTTGCCCCTCACCACCTGGTACCCAGCCTATGCTATCACCTGCAGCAGCAGACCAGGCATAAACAGGAGGAACCATGGAGAAAGCAGGTCATGGAAATCTGGAATAAAGCTCCAACACTGGTGATCACACGCTGATGGGTGCCATCTTCTCAGTTCCAGGACCAAGCAAAAGCCTGCTTTGTGCCACCCAGTTCCACTCAGCCTCGATCTTGGGACCCAGAGGCAATCTTATCATCAGACTTGGAGAGACAGTTCCCTCCCCAATGTTGGAATAGGCACAAACACCTCAGATCTAGTGGGAGATTTGGCAGTAACAGCAGAGAGTAGGATGAGTCTAGATCTCATCCATCCTCTTCCCACAGTAATCCAAGGGCATCTGACTCATGGTGAGAGCCACCTTATCAGCCTGAGCTGAGAGCAGAGGGGAAGGGCTGGAGACCAGAGCTGCTCCCTAAGACAGAGGCTTGAAAGGAACATGGAGTCACAGCAAAGGTCACAGACTGAGTTTTTTTTTTCTTGCTGGTTTTTTGTTTTAGCCTCAGCTTTTTTTCTTCTCTCTTTCTTTCTGTTTTTGTTTATGTATTTGTACTTGCTTTGTTTTTAAATTTGTTTTTAGATTTTCTGTTTATGTATTGGTATTTTTGAGGGAGAGTACTCCAATGGGGGGGTTTGTTTGTATGAGTGTCTGTATTTTTTTGTCTTTTTTGTGTTTTCTGTCTTTGTTTCTCTGTTTATTTGTTAGCTGGTACACCTGTTATCCCTCTTCTTCTCTCTCCCCACCTCCCTTTCACCTTTCTCATTCCTTTTCCCATTCATTTCCCTTTTCTTATCACATTTTGCTTTCAGGGAGCAAACAGACCCACCCACTGCATGGACAGATCGTAAGGCAGAGGGAAGTGGGTTCCAAGAAGCCCACACACATATCAGTGGATACCATTATCTGCAGAAAGCTTCTGAATCAGAGCTCCCCTTTTAATAAATCTCAAAACTGCAAAGAAAAAAAGGCCCCATCACCAGTCCAGCTTCAGAATTAAACCAAACCAGAGTATCTACAAAAGGAAGAATAGGAATTTCATCAAACAGAAATAAAAGTTATTCCCCCATTAATGAACAACAGAATTAAACAATAGATTAAAAAAGGGGGAGGAAAACCTAAACAAATGAAGAAAAACTAAAGGAAGAATATCAGTCTCACACAGACCTCTGGGAAGTCAGCCACTGAGAAGACAGATTTTGGAACTAAAACAATGAGGAGTCCCCAGAATGCCTAATCTCAAGCTACAAACCCAGATATCAAGATATTAATTGAGAGAATAAATAGGAATGAGGAGTGACAAGAGAAAAGAATGAAGGAGTTGTTTACTGAGACAAAAGCAATAAAGAATACAGTGAATAAATTAAACAACAAACTGATTAGCATGGAAAGCATAATTAGCCAAGCAGAATATATAATTTCAAAGCTTGAGGACCAAAATATGAAACTAGCCCAAACTGTTAAAAAGAAGAAAAGAAACTTAAAAAGACAGAACAAAACCTCCAAGAGATGAGCGATTATTTCAAGAGGCTGAACTTAAGATAAATTAGAATACCTGAGGCAGAGAGAGACAAAGACTACCCTGGAATAACCATTTCATGAAACTATTCAAGGAAATTTCCCTCATCTCATCAGTGACACGACCATTCAAACACGAGATTAAGAGAATTCCTGCAAGACAACAAACAAAAAGACCAACTCTTAAACACATAGTAATTTGCCAACATAAAGTAGGTATAAAAGAAAAAAATTCTAATGCAGCAAGAGAGAAAAGTCAGATTATCTACCATGGAAGACCAATTAGAATAAAAGAAGAATTATCTACAAAAACACTTCAGGCTAGGAGAGCTTGGAGCACAATCTTCAAAGTACTCAAAGATAAACAATTTCAACCAAGAATTATCTACTGAGCTAAGCTGTTTCATCAGTGAGGGAGAATTAAAAACTTTTCTGGGCATTCAATCCCTAAGAGCTTATGCTGCCTCCAGACAAGCTCTACAAGAAACACTTAAGAAATTATTAAACACAGAAGAAAGGAAAAACAGAATCATAATGCTTTTACCAAGAATGCAAGAAAAAGATTGAAAATACACATGAACCAACCCAAAATCAAAAGAAAGACAACAAATAAAGAAACTGCAGAAACAACAACAAACTTTGTACGTACCACATGACAGAGATAAACTATCACATCTCTATACTTAGCCTGAATGTGAATGGACAAAATGCAGCACTGAAAATAGTTAATGGCAAAATGAAGAAAATACCATAAGGCAACAATATATTGTCACAAAGAAATTTATTCATGAGAGTCATTTACTCTGACTCTTTTAGTTCAGGTAGTCTTTTATTATTAATATGTACTCTATTTGACCAACTGGAGATTAGAGTACAATCTATAAGACCTTTTTTTATACTTGTGTAAATACCAGAAAAATTTTTCACTGATTCTGGAAATACTTTACTGTCACAACAATCTATCTAGCATTTGACCCAATATGATGGTTTATCACATCTGCCTGTCTCCACACTCTTGCTTTTCTGCACTCATGATCTGCTCACAGAAATTTCAAGCAGAATACATATTAGAAATATTTTTTAAAAATAATAAATCCTCTTTTTTAAATTTGAGGATGTGGACCACTCGGAGTATAAGCATAAAATAGTATCTCTGTGTCTTCCAAATGATGGCCACTGATATTCTGTCTCACATACATTTTGTTTTGAAGTGATGTTATATGAAATTTGAATAGTCCCTGGAAAATATAACTGCACTTCAATTCTAATGTATAATAGAGTAAACAATAAAAATGTCATTGTAATGTGTAAGGTACATTTAAATTTATGAACAAAATACAAGTGACTGACCATGTGAAGAAGATTGAAACAGGACCCCTACCTATCACCATACACAAAAATCAACTCCAAATGGATCAAAGACCTAAATGTTAAACCTCAGACTATAAGAACTTTAGAAAATGCAGGAGACACCCTTATGGAAATCGAAGTAGGCAACTAATTCCTGGTAAAAATCCCAGATGTCCATGCTATAAAAAATAAGATATACAAGTGGGATCTCATTAAACTGAAAAGCTTCTGCAAAGCAAAATGAACCATCAAGAGAGCAAAGAGACAGCCACAGAATGAGAAAAAAATATTTGCCAACTGCATATTTGACAAAGGCTTAACATCCAGAATCTATAAGGATCTCAATAATGCCAAAAGGAAAACAACAAACAGTCCCATTAAAAGTGGACAAAAGACATGAATAGACACTTCTCAAAAGAAGATATATGGGCAGCCAACAGACACATGAAAAAGTGCTTAACCTCACTAGTCATCAGAGACAGGGGTTAATCAAAACCACACAGAGGTACCATCTAACCCCAGTATGAAAGGCCATCACTAATAACAACAGATGCTGGTGAGGATGTGGAGAAAAAGAACTGCTTCTACACTGCTGGTGGGAATGCAAACTAGTTCAACCTCTATGGAAAACTGTGTAGTGATTTCTAAAAGAACTAGAAATTGACCTTTCTTATGATCTAGCAGTCTCCCTACTGGGAATATACCGAGAGGAACTCAAATCATTCTACAAAAAAGATACCTGCACACATATTTATTGCAGCACTATTCACAGTAGCAAAAACATGGAACCAACTGTGCTGTCCATTGAAACTGGACTGGATTAAAAAATGGTACATATATATGATGGAATGTTACACAGTCATAAAGGACATATAGCCTTCGCAGCAACTTGGATGGACTTAGAGTTTATCATACTCAGTGGTCTATCACAGAAACAAAGAACTGAGTACCACATGTTTTTACTCATAAGTGGTCCCTGAGCATTTGCAATAATACTGTAAGAAAGGAATTGGCAATAGCGGGATATCACCAAGGGAGAGGAGGGCACACAACATCAATAATGGTACCTGATCTCAAACCAGGTGAAGTGGGTCCAAAAGGAGGCCCAAACTTTACCTGTATGATGACCACATGTATACCTAATCCTGAATTGTATGCCATATCTTAAAAAAACCCTGAAAGAATAGTGAGAAAATTTTTTTTTTCATTCTTTATTAAATAATACAATGCTGGTCACTTAACAGTAATTAATGTCTTTTATTCTGGGATGATGCCCTCTCCAAAATATTATTTTCAGTGAGAGAATGAGTTGGGAATAAAAACCCTGAACATAAGCAATCCAGTATTTTTTTAATAGTAACACTTTATGGCAAAGGAAACGGATTTACATATTTAAGATACTAAAGGACAGAAAGTATAAGCCAAGAGCAATCCTGTATTTAAATGATAATTTGCATAAGGATAAATTTGTATAAGCATTTGTGATTAACTTAGGCTAATAATTGTTCATATAAAATGGTCTTATGAGCCGGGCTCGGTGGCTCAGCCTGTAATCCCGCGCCTTGGGAGGCTGAGGTGAGTGGATTGCCTGAGCCCGCGGGTTCGAGACCCGCCTGGGCAAGCGAGACCTCATCTCTACAATAAATCAAAAAATCAGCCGGGCG
>CAUYQG010183788.1:0-14418 GCA_963574415.1 Tarsius wallacei
GGGTGAGTATGATGGGTCTAGGACGGAGGGATCCGTGAAACTGTCTTCTGAGAAAATAGGAGGTACAGACACAGTGCATGAAAATGCATGCACACGGGAGTCAGAGCAGCAGGAGTTACTAGGCTGAGGCAAATTAGAATAGCTCTGTTGCCCTCCAATTGTGCTTGTGAGAAGCCACTGAACAATTTCCAAAAAGAATTCATGAAAAGATCTAGGTTTGAGTGAGACAGCCCTAGAGTGATGTGAAGGACCTGAGGGGCCAAACCCAGATAAGAAATGAGGTGTTGTCAGTCTCAGGCAGGAGAGAGAGAGAGAGAGAGAGAGAGAGAGAGAGAGAGAGAGAGAGAGGGAGGGAGGGAGGGAGGGAGGGAGGGAGGGAGGGAGGGAGAGAGGGAGAGAGGGAGAGAGAGAGAGAGAGAGAGAGAGAGAGAGAGAGAGAGAGAGAGAGAGAGAGAGAGAGAGAGACCACAGAGTCTTAGTGACCAACAGGAAGGGTGGAATAAAGGAGAAGGAAGAAGTGAGGGTTGAACTCAGATGAGTGATACACCGGGCTGCTTCAGTCAAATCAGGAACCCGGGAGAAGCAGCAGCTTCTATGGGAAGGTTGGCTTGGGCATGTGAAGTTTGAGGTGTCTCTGGGAAATGGTCTTCCCAGTTTCCCTAACCTGCCAAATGATGGGAATGGTAGCATCCACTCCACAGAGCTAATGTATTATAATCAACTGATACAGCATCTGTGAATGAACTTTGTTGATGTTTAAGTGCCATATACCCATCAGTAGCATCACCCCTGCATGTATTTGTCATCTGAAGGGAGAGGCAGAGGAGAGATGGAGATACCGCCTGCATTTGCACAAAGGCAGTGCCATCCATCAAGTTCAGTGAGACAGGAGGTGCCAGAGGAAACTGCCGGAGAGAATGAAAGATGCCGACAGTCAAGTACAAAACATAAGATCACAAATCATCAACTGGAAACACACCCCAGATGTTTCTAAACACAATAAATTGCCAAAGCTTTCCATCAAGTGGAAGAAGACGGTCACAGTGAGATTTTGGAGGAAACCCATTTTGAAAAATTAAACTGAGCAATTAGGAGCAGCATTTACTGTAGATGAGAAACTCTCTCCAGAATCACTTCTGTCTCAGGACATACACAACACATATTAAAAACTGTTGCTATATTTCGATTTTCATCTGAAGACAATTTTAAGGTGAAAATGTAATATATCCTCAGGAGTGATTGCTAGTTCAAACTTACCAATAAGCATAAGACTTTCTAATGCTTATTATATGTTTGAAAAACTGCTAGGAAGTTCAGCCGTCTGATTGATTGGATATTTGGGCGTGAAGTGTAACTCTTTGGTGCATGCTTTTCTTCTGAAATTCGTAGGTAGTGAAGGATTTTTATTTATTTATTTATTTAATTTGAGTCAGAGTCTCACTCCGTTGCCCAGGCTGAAATGCTGTGGCATGATCACAGTTCAGTTAGGCCTCTGACTTCTGTGCTCAGGCTATCCTTCCACTTCAGCTTCCTGAGTTGTTGGGACTATAGGCATGTGCCACCACACTTGACTAATTTTTAAAATCTTTTGTAGAGAGGATGCCTTGCTATGTTGTCCAGGCTGGTCTCAAAGGATTCTTATATCTATCTTCCTTTTGTGAGGTAAGCAAGTAACCTTATTTAAACCTCAGTAAGGATATCCAATTAAATTCCATATGTATCTACTGAAGATTTATACCAGTGAGGCAGAGCTGTAGGGACTGTCCTTTTCCTTGGGGAGCTGGTAATCTCATGGCAGAGACATCTGTATACAACTACTAAGGAGAGTGGGTGTTCATGAATATTATAGACGGGCTGGGGTAGCGTGGGGAGGGGAGAGAGTCAGACAATAGCTGCCATCAGGGATCATAAGTTCATAGTTTTATGACTCAGTTTGAAGTTATTTGAATAAGGCTCCAGGAGGCAATCCAGTCCCAAGGTTAGCATCAGCCCTGAATGCCCTGGGTGGCACACACTATAGAAGTCTGCCACTTAGTATAGCTGGTTCTGGCCACCTGAAGTTCCTCCCATCAAGAGGTAGAGTCTGTTTGCCTGTCCCTTGAGTTTGGAATGGCCTCGTGATTTGCTTTAATCTACAGAATGGGGCGTATGTGACCCAGTGTGACTTCTAAGGCTGGGCCTCAAGAAGTCTCCTAACTCCCACCTCCACTCTCCTGGGTGTCACCCAGAGACTGACAATGCAGCCTCCTGGAGGATGAGAGGCCACATGGAGTCAACAGCAGATGCTGAGTAAGGCCACCTCAGACCTTCAGCTCAGTCAACTCTCTGGTTCAGGGATCAGCAAAATACAACCTATGGGCCATGATCTGTTTTTGTTGGGCCCTTGAGCTGGGAGTAGCTTTGTAAAAAATAAAATAAATAACAAAGAAGAATATGCAACATGGAAAAAGTCTAAAGTACTACTTGGTCATGTTTTACCTGGGTACAGTGGTCCATGCATATAATCCCAGCAATTTGGGAGGCCGAGGCAGGAGGACTGCTTGAGACCAGGAGTTTGAACCAGCCTAGGCAATACAGTGAGAAACCCATATCTAAAAAAAACCAAAAACTCAGGAGTGGTGGTGTGTGCCTGTAGTACCAGCTACTCGGGAGGCTGAGATGGGAGGATCGCTTGAGCCCAGGAGGTTGAGGCTCCAGTGTGCTCGACCACTATAGATGAGGCCACTATACTCCAGCAACCTGGGTGACAGAGTGAGACCCTGTCTCTTTTACTGGGTAGGGTGAACTGTCGGCTCAGGTGGGCTGGAGATTGGCTGTGACAAAGCATGAGTCAGGCAGCAATCATATTACCCTCTGCAAAGGGCATATCTACCTGCCAGGGCAGGAGCTAAGGAAAGAACCGTGACCATGATTTAGATCTGACTATTTATACAGTTGCAATTAAGATGACCTACACTGCCACTATCTAAACTTATTGTTATTGTAAGCCCATTTTATTTTTTTTTTTATTTTATTTTTTTTAGTCAGAGTCTCTGTCACCCAGGCTGGAGTACAGTGGCACAATCATGGCTCGCCACAGCCTCGACCTCCTAGGCTCAGGCAGTCCTTCTGCCTCAGCCTCCCAAGTAGCTGGGACTACATACATTCTAGTGCCACCAGGCCCAGCTAATTTTTGTAGAGACGAGGTTGACCAGGGTGGTCTTCAACTCCTAGACTCAAGTGATCCTCCCGTCTTGGCCTCCCAAAATGCTGAGATTATGGGCAGCTACCACATCTGGACTTACCCCTATAGATATTTATAAGTCAGAGGTCAGATAACCACAGGCAGAGACTGCACACTGTATTTTGTATTCTTAACTTATATCTCTAGAAAGGAGCTGGGCAGGGGGCGGTTAGACCAACTATGCTAAAGTAAAAATAGGAATTTTATGAAATCTTCTTAAAACTTCTGTCACAGCCTGTGGATTCGAGACCAGCCCAGACAACTTGGTGAGACCTAATTAAAAAAAAAAATTAGCCAGGCGTGGTAGTGCACGCCTGTAGTTCCTGCTACCTGGAAGGCTAAGATGGAAGGATTGCCTGAGCCCAGCAGGTTGACACTGGGGTGGCTGTGAGTGTGCCACTGCACTCCAGCCTGGGCAACAGAGTGAGACTCCAACTCAAAAAAAACAAACAAAAACAAAAACAAAAAACTTCTGTCACAAGACCTTGTAGAAAACATCATTGCTTCTACCAGAATTATCCACAGGAATTCCAAAGTGGTGCAAAGGGGCCACAGAGACGAGATCCTCACTGCTCTTTGAATGAAGTTAGTATTCAACTCAATTCATGCACATTAGGATGCCTCTATCACCAAGTGGTCTGAAGTGGTAGGTGCCAGGATGATCCAGGTGATTATCACTCTACGCACCCAGGGGAATGGATGTGTCCTCAAAGGCTCACGACATATGTCAACATACTTCATGCTGAAATCTCACAGCCACCCAGGGGAGCAGAAGGAACAAGTGATCAAAACCGATTACCGTGGTGATTTTTCCAACAATGTCAATGATTCCTCAGAGATTTCAACCCCAGGGTCTGCTGATAGAGTCACTCCATCACCTCTCCCCCACCACCATCACAGCATGTATGACCCCTCAGAAATGATACTGCCTCCTCGTTTGTCTCCCCCTAAGAAGATGAATTGTGTCAACAGTTCCCAACCTTTGTTGGCATCAGGAACCGATTTCATGGAAGACAATTTTTCCACAGATCAGGGGGGTAATGTGCTGTCAAACCTCACCACTAATCACCACCTTAGCTCCACCTCAGATCATCAAGCATTAGATTCTCATGACAAGTGTGCTACCTAGATCCCTCATATTCTCAGCTGACAATAGGTTCATGCTTCTATGAGAATCTAATGCCACTTGATTTGACAGAAGGTAGAGCTTCGCTCAAGCACCACTCATCTCCTGCTGTGCCTAACAAGCCATAGACCAGTACTGGTCCATGGCCCAGGGGGTTGGGGACCCCTTGTGTAGGGTCCCAAGCATCTTGTGCACTGATCTGTCCCCAGTGCCTCCAACAGTGCCTTGTACAGTCAAATGAATCAAAGATATCCTCTCACAGACTGGTTTTCCTACCCAGCACTGTCACTGTCATGTTAGTCCACGTTAGATCCCTTACGGACACTTCACCTGAGTACATCTTGTGGGAGTGTTGCTTATCTTGTTTGTACCATGGTCCTATGTAATCTGTTTTCCTTGCAGGGATGTAAAACTTTCTCCTCCAAAGAGTTCCAAAGTCTGTACTCGACAGATGACCTATGAACCACAAAAGAGAAACATTCTTCAAAAATCTGGAGGATATCTCACCCTGGTGATCATTAATATTTGGCAACTGATTTTATGTGTTTCATATTTAATATTATGTTCTCCCTGATGGAGAACAAAATGATCACCACCTAAGCTATAAGGGATTCTGGCCATCTAGTGAATTCTTCCTTCTAGCTCACAGAAAATTCAGGAGCTAAAGAAAAAGTTATGTAACACCAGGAGGAAAACGAGTCAGACAGATAAAGAAACTTCAAGAAGTTAATGTCACAGAAACAAATCCAGTGGGCATGAAAACAGATAAACATAACCACAAATACATACATGAATCTTTCTCCAAAACCAACATATAAGAACTTTTTTTTGGCAATTGGGAACATATGGAGTTGATATAAGATTATTAGTAAGTTTCTTAGGTGTGATCATGGTATTGTGGTATGTGGAAGAATGTCTTTAATCTTAGGAAACTGCAGGCTTAGGAGAGAAACCATTACAGCCTGACTGGGTTCTTGCACCTGCTGAGCAGAAAAGCCAATACACCAACAGCAGTCGTTGCCATAGAGAGTTTAATAAACACAAGTCTGCCCAGCAGGAAGATGAGAGATATTTGTCAAATTCGCCTCCCTGGGAATTCAAAGGGTTTTTAAAGGTAATTTGTTGGGCAGGGGCCCGGGGAATTGGGGCTGCTGATTGGTTGGGAAATTGAATCACAGTGACGTTGAAATTATCTTTGTGTGCCAAGTCCGATTCTGGGAGGTATGTTCACAGGTCACTGGCCCTGTTGGCATCAGGTCTGCCAGAATGCAAAGTCAGAAAAACATCTCAAACAGCAGACTTAGGTTTATGCTACCTATGGGAGCAATTGGAGAAGTCACGAATTGGGTGAACAATGGAGGCAGGAGAAAACTCTAATGATCAAAGTTACTCACGTCCTATCGTGAAGTAGTAAACTTTAGGATGTCATCTAGGAGATCTGATGGCTCACTGTTTAAGGGACCTTAGACTCATTGTTGAAGGGAAAATGTTTACCAACCTATAAGGGAAGCTTCCCTCAACCTCAGGGGTAAGGATAATCCATTGTTCTTGAAGGAAGTTTGTGCAAGACATCATACAAGGAGGAACGCAACCTTAGAAACAACAGATTTGTTAATTTCTAAGCATAACTGCAAATTTGCAGGGCCCGGGTCTCTTCTACAGTTTTAACCCCGTGGCCTTATATTAATTTTTATAGGCGATTCAAGAAGGAAAGCGACTGTAGAAAACAAAAAGGTCACAGGTGATTGATCTTGAAGACAGGTGCAGTACCTGGGCGTTCATGGAACTCTTCCACTTTTCATGTGGTGAGATCCAGGCCAAGCTGTTCACAGCCCCACAGCTGAGCAGCCAAAAGGGGAAACTGTTTTCGGATGGCACTATTCGAAGGCACCGAGAGCTGTGGAAGTATTGTTTCTGATTAAGCACCCCCACCCTAAGACCGGCAGGACCAGAGCCAGACAACAGCAACACCCACTCCCCGGCCCACAAGCCACTCCGCTCCTCCCTGGGAGCCCTGGGTAGTGACTGATCTTACTTGAACTGTCCAGACAAAAGGACAGTTTCGAGAGGTGTTCCCCAAGAGCAAGTCACTCCCTGGGGCGCCACACGCAGGCCACTGTAACCTCCCTTTTCTTCTGAAAGACCAGAGACGTCCTGGGGCTTCCTCTTCCCAAGCCTGCTCTGTTTGGAGATGAACAGGAACGTCCCCGCAAGGCTGCCTGGAGGCCCTGCACGTGCGCGGCTCGGGAAGCGGGGGCGGACAGAGGAGCGGATCCAGACCAGAAACCCCGGCCCCACGTCTGCCACCACGGGCTAACCCCTGCCAGGCTCAATGGTAAATGCGCCACAACACGGCCGCGCAGGGAGCGGCGAGGCGAGGGCCGGGGAGCGCGCCGGCCCTGCGCCAGGGGGCTGCGGGGCAAGGTCTGCGCGCGCCCGGCCGTGTGTGCGCACGCGAGGGGCCGCGTGTGCGCGCGGGGGTCTGCGAGGTCTGTGTGCGCGGGGGACGGGAGCCTCGGCCGCCGCCTCCGAGCCGGGTGCGCGCCGCGCGGGAGGTGAGCGCGACGCCGGACCCTGCGGCGGCGGGGGCGGTGGGTACCGGCGGCGGGCGTGGCCTCGGACCGGCCTTTCTGGGAACGCGGCGTACCAGGGAGCGCCGAGACCCGCGGCGAGGCCGGCAGGCGCCGCCCGGCCTCTGGTCCTCTCGCCGCGCGCCTCGTGGAGCCGGCGCGCCCTGGGGCTCGGGCCTCGGCGGAGGGCGGCTCCCGGCCGGGTGAGGCGCTGGGAGGGGCCGCGGGCGCACGGTTTGCTCCCTGCTCGCCCCGGGCGCCGCCGTCACGCCCAGGAGTGGCCGGGCCGCGGCGCGCGGCGCAAGGACGCTGGGCCTGGACCACGCACTCGCGAGCAGGGGAGGCAGGGCCGGGGGGTGGGAGGCTTGAAGGGGCGAGACTCTAAGAGGGAAAAGGCGGTGGGGGCGAAGGGAGGCGACCCCGAGGGGCGTGGGCTCCGGGTCGTGCGCGGCGGTCTCCAGGGGCGTGCGGGTGGTTTCGGAGAAATCAGAAGGTGCAGCGGGATCCGCTCTTCCCCAGCCGTGGGGTGGGGCTGGTGGCAGGCGTGGGTCCTCCTGCGTCCCGTGCTCGCCCTCTTTACTGTCGGGTTTGGGGGAGACATGCCGGGCAGAGATGATTTTGTGTCCTCGGCATTTTGCACAGGTGCCTGCGTTTGGAAGAGAAGCTGCTACCAGGGAAGAAATGACCAAACCCGCTCTTTTGCCTGTGATTAGAGGTAAGGCAGATTCGAATTTGCAGTCTACACCAGGAACAGGTTTGGTTTGTAGCTTCCCCCTGGGAGCTGAATCTGTGCTCTCTTAAAATATGTCTGTGCCTAATAGAAGCTCAAGTGAGTTGGGCGTGGTGCCTCAGGCCTGTAATCCCAGCTCTTTGGGAGGCTGAGTCAGGAGGATCACTTGAGCCAAGGAGTTCCAGACCAGCCTGGGCAACACAGTGAGACTCCAAATCTACAAAAGTATTTTTAAAAATTAGCCGGGCGTGATGGTGGCACACTTGTAGTCCCAGCTATCGGAAGGCTGAGGCGGGAAGATCTCCTGAACCCGAAGATTGATGTTGCTATGAGCCCTGATGGTGCCACTGCACTTCAGCCTGGAGGACAGAGTGAGAGACTCCGTCTCAAAAAAACAACAAAACACCACCACCGCAACAAAACCCTCAATTGTTGAGTCTGGATCAGTCTAGAGAAGGGAACTATTTAATACTAAGAGATAAGAGTCTGTGACTTTTTACTTTTATACTAAAAGATTCATTCACATGAATGGCCATTGTATAACTCCAGCCCTGAAAATAAACTTTGTTATCCAAACAGTGTTCAAATAATCATTCTGGATTAGAGCGTGGGGTGACTTTGAAAACAAGGAGGGAGAAGAGGATCATGGCATTTCCAACAATGAAAAAATGTTGGTACAAAATAACTTGCTCCAATAAGCAACTTATTAAGTATAAAACAATGATTTTAGGTGTCTTAATGTTCAGTGTTATGACTCATGTATTATTTTTCTGTTTGCAGTACATGAGTGTTTGAATTAAAGCATGGAATAGAGAAAACAAGAAAAATCTTAAGCTAGGACTTCAGTCTCACCTGCAGTCCTACAAATAATTTCATCCTATTTTTAACTTTAAAATTATCCTTAAAATATTATCCTAATTGGTTAAAAATGCCTGTGATAGGGCCCTTTACAAGATTTTATGCATCATTGATGCAGCCATAAAGTTTGTTGTATATTCTAGTATGTTTATTTCCTCAGAGGTTTGAAGAAGTACAAGAATTATACTCTACTAAGCCATTTTGGATAATATATATTTTCTTTCTTTTTTATTAAAAAAATTTTTTTTAGTTGGAGGCTCACTCTGTCACCCAGGCTAGAGTTCAGTGGCACTCTCATGGCCACTGCAGCCTCTACCGGCTGGGCTCAGGCCATCCTTCCGCCTCAGCCTTCCTAGTAGCTAGAACTACACGCATGTGCCATCATGCCCAGCTAATTTTTTGATTTGTAATAGAGATGTGGACTCACAGAGTTTTCCAGGCTGGTCTTGAATCACTGGACTCAGGCAATCCTCTCTCCTTGGCCCCAAAGTGCTGGGTTTACAGGTGTGAGCCACTGCGCCCAGCTCTTTCTTTTTTTAAAAAATAGAGATGAAGTCTTGCTGTGTTGCCCAGGCTGGACTCGAACCCCTGGGATCAAGCAATCCTCCCCGCTCAGCCCCCTGAGTAGCTGGGAGTACAGTTGTGAGACACCTACCTATCTCTATTAATATATATTTTCTAAAAAAAAATTTAATTATTGTTAAACAGTATGGCAATTCAGAAAAACCTAATAAGTATACAAACTTAATTTGGTGGGTCTTATTCAAGTTCTGACTCAACTTCCTTTATTCCTAAGAAAGTACTCAATACTTTTTTCTGTTTCTGCTTCGGATGGATATTTTGCCTTCTCCCCGTGCCCAGCCTCCAGCTCTGTCCTGCCTACCATTAGATGATGCAGGGAGATCCCCATTTTAGGACATGCATTGTCCCTTTCACAACTGTGTAATGTGCAGGCCCGTGGCAGCTTCTCCAGGTCTTGATCTGGCTTGCTCACCACGCAGTAGACTTACTGTGTTTAGTTAGGAAGCCTCAGGGAGGGGTCGTGTGTGTGTCAGGGGAGGGGGTCAGACAGGATACTCTTAATGACCTTGCACTACAGATGTATTCAGAAATAATGATTCATTTAATGGTAGGCTCTTTGGCAAACATCTCTCTCAGGACTGTGAACAATGGTTTTATTTGAATAAGACTTTGTATGTTATAAATATTGATTTGCTTTTGTTACCAGAGCTTTTGGCATCTTGTGAACCAGAGAAGGGGGAAGAAGAGGGTTGAGCTGGAAGTGTGGCAGTTTGCAGGGGCACATCAACATGAGGGGCAGATGAAGCCACAGGACATCTCTAGGGTGGGGCTCCAAGGGGGACAGGATGGAAGATTTGACTAGGGAGGCTACCTGGACGCTCTGCACTCCTGGACGCTCTGAGACATTAAGGAATTAAAACCAGAGAGCTAAAGTAGATTGTCAGAGTTTCCTGTCCTATGTGTGTCCAACTGTAAACACAGGTAGTTTTAACTAGGAAACCATGGCCTATGACATTTATTTATTTATTTATTGAGTTGAGGTCTCACTCTGTTGCCCAGGCTGGAGTGCAGTGGCACGATCATGGCTCATCATCGTCTTGATCTCCTGGGCTCAGATGATCCTTCTGCCTCAGATTCCCAACTAGCTGGGATAACAGGCTCACAACACCATGCCTAGCTTATTTTTTGTAGAGATGAAGTCTTTTTTGTGTTGTCCAGGCTGGTCTTGAACTTCTTGCCTCAAGCCATCCTCCCTCTTCAGCTTCCCAAAGTGCTGGGATTACAAGTGTGAGCCACTGTGCCTGGCCCCAGACTTTGTTTCTGAAGATGGAGTCACCGCTTTTCTAAGAGAGAAAATGGTCCTCAGCTCTCCTCTTGTGGCACTCAGCAGTTCCTTTCTCTATCCTGATACAAGTTCTATAATTTGAGCCTTTATTGGGCATCCACACGTCTGAAAGTGTGAACTTGGCTTACTGCCATGGACTCTGGTCACTAATGTGGAAGCTTTTGAGTTGGGAGGTCCCCCCTCCTCTTTTCTCCAGCTGTGACATTCAGTCTGGCTCTGGATCTTGGGGTTGAGAATCTTTTACCATGCTCTGTGTTGAGTGTCACCAACCCCCGGGCAGGGCCATCTGCTTTCCCACTGCTCCAGCCTCTGACTCAGATCAGAATACCACTGAACGAATGAATAAAATACCTTCTGATAACTAAGGGAAAGGTAATCGATGACTTAGCTTGATCAACAAGAATGGCAAAGACTGTAGTATTCCTATTTTAGGGCAGTTGTGGGAAGAAACAGCACCTAGAGCAGCTTCCTCGTTCCTTCCTCCACCGGGTAAAGCCATTGGTAACAAAACAGATACAGCTACTCGGGAGGCTGAGGCAACAGGGAGGCTAAAGCAGGGGAATCTTGAGCCCAGAAGTTGGAGACTGCAGTGAACTATGAACCCGCCACTGCGCTCCAGCCTGGGCAACAGAGTGGGACCCTCGTCTCTAAATAAATAAATCAAAGAACAGATACAGAAGCCCAGCATGCAGGGCAGTCTTGCTGCTCTTTTGCCTGGCGTGGGTGACCTTTGTTCCAGGTCTCCCAGCTCTCCCAGCCCTCATCCTGTTGCTTCCTTCCACTGGCTGCTCTTTCCTATGGGGCTCTCGGAGTGCCACCCACCCCTTGTCCCCCGAGTGTCAGGGTGTGTCCGCCTCTGTGGCACTCTGCTTCCTGCCCGGGCTCTCAGGAGGCTGTGGGCCTAGGTGTGAGTCTGGTCTCTCCTGAGTGCCATGCCCTGGCGGGAGGAGCTCGGTGTTCAGAGCAGAAGGGCTTGGGTCCCAGGTCTCCCTCCTCCTGGGCTGCACGGGTCTCTGAGAAAGAAGGTAGAAGGTGACAGCCATTTCACGGTGTCATGAAAAGGGCTTTGTAAGTGGCCATGGAAACCCGGTAGACGTCCATGGTGCCTGGAAGCCTACGACTGTGCCTTAGGAGACGATGACGACAAAACCCCTGCTGCAAACCCTGGCACGTATTACAGATGAGGAAGAGTGATTGTTGTTGCCGTTGTTAATGGACACAAGTGCAATTCGGGTAGAAGGAGAAACTGCAGCTAGACTTCCTTTCTCAAGTTCTGCTGCTTGTGTTTGCTTCTCAATTTTCTCAGCCCAAACCCAGAAACCCATGAACATTTCCACGTGCCCTATCCAGAACTCTGTCAGAGTCCCACATACAGGGATGGTTTCACCTACAAGACAGTAATTTATAGGATATGTCTGATTTATTTAATATTTTATCTTAGAGTTGTAGGGTACCTGTGAAGATTTATTACATAAGTGAGTTGTGTGCAGGTGAAGTTTAGGCTTCTGGCTGACCTTCTCTCCCCCTGGTAGTGGACCAGGTACCTAGCATGTTGCCACGTGCCTCCCTCTCCCCCTCCCTTCCCTAGCAGTGTCCAGTGTCTGCCTATCCCACCCTTGTGCTCTCGTGACCAGTGATCAGGGCCCGCTCGGGAGTGAGAACACGCAATACTCAGTTTTTTGTTTCTGTGATAGTTTACTTAGCATGGTGGTCTCCAGCTGCATCTGAGTTGTTGTGAAGGCCACGATTTTGTTCTTTATGGCTGCATAGTATTCCATCACATATGTGTCATTTTACCCTGAACGTGCCTGATCTCATCTAACATGTTTTATTTAAATGTGTTTTTAAAAACCCGGGTGTCTTCTGCCTCCACAAACAGAAGCAGCAGGCTTCATTTTAATGAAGCGTGAATGGAAAACTTCTTCCTACATCTCGGGAGACACCTGAGGGAGGGACTGCCACAGTAGTGCTCAAGGGTAGAATTGGGAACTGGAAACAGATACAGGCATTTGCACTCACTGTCTACTTCAAATTTTTATCTTTGCTTCCCCATTTGCCTTCTAGAGTTACACTGATGCATTCAAAATACTTGACAGCATCTCCATGGCTGTTCTTAGCTCATATTGTCCCCAGAACAGAATTTCCTTAGTTCCTTCAGCCACTGTGTCATCCTGTCCTTATGGGAGATGGTAAACTCTTCACCAGGTGGGTTACCCTCTTCTGACTTAAATCCAACTTGTCAATGATCCTTTTAAAATGGAATGTATATACCAGGTATAGTGGCTCATGCCTGTAATCTCAGCACTTTGGGAGGCTGAGGCCGGAGCATCACTTGAGCTCGGGAGTTTGAGACCAGCCTGAGCGACATAGGAACACCTTATCTCTACAAAAAATAAAAAATTAGCTGTGTGTGGCGGCATGCACCTATCATCCCAGCTACTTAGGAGGCTGAGGCAGGAGGATCGCCTGAGCCCAGGAAATCGAGGCTGTGGTGAGCCAGGATTGTGCCACTGTACTCCAGCCCAGCCAACAGAGTGAGACCCTGACAAAAAAAAAGGAATATATGGGAGGTTACAGAATTATGACCCCTTTTCTTCAGACATTGTTTCTGTTTTTTGAACCCAAGAATGTATTAAGGTTTGTGGGAGGAAGGGGCAATGGGAAGGGAGACACATTATAGGAGTAACTTGTAGAGTTTCTGTTAGCACTGTCATTCATTCCCGGGTACTTGGGGAGTACTTGCTGTGCACTGGGCATGGTGCTAGGTGCTAGGGACACAGTGGTGTGCAAACGTAAATGTCATTTCTGTGCTGGTGGAGCCAGGTGAGCCTGAGGGCTGTCCTGGCTCAACCCCCTAGAGTTCTGATGAGAAAAGCAAATCCCCACGTTGAGACTTGCCTCCCCCTGCTGCTAGAACTGGAATCCTCATCTCCTGGTTCCCCGGTTACCCTTATATCACCACCTCACTTCTTTTTAGGCTGCTGTGAGAGGTCCCCCGCCCTGCCGTTGTATGGTTGGTTCTTTGAGCTCCGATTTAGGACAGTCCATCTGCTTCCTTCTGATTTCATCTTCTTTAGCTCTGTTCCCATCTCTTGATAGCTTTTGAGGTTATGATGACATCGTCTCATGAATTTGCCCTTTTTTTCCCCTACTCTTTCTTGTCTACAAAGTTGAATAAGCTGGCATTCATTTGTCTTTAATGAGACATATTAAATGAGAAGCTAACTACAGGCCTGTGATTAAACCCTAGGAATTTTCTCTCAGGTTGACAAAGGTGTTCCGGTCAAGGTCAGGTGGGAGGCAGGTCTGTGGCTGTTTTAGACCACGCTGTCCTCTCAGAGTCCAGCATGAGCCCAAGAAATGTGTGTTGAGAAAATGATTGTGTGAAAAGTACCCTGATAGTGATGGGTCAGCCAATTTTGAGACTATCCAGCCACTGTCATTAGACTTACATCTTTCCATTTTGTTCAGAGGGGCCTTTTGGTGTCCAGCTCTCTTTGTAGAAGCTTAATTCTCAGGTGTTATCTAAGGCTTCCCTCAGGCTGCTGGGAGAGGAGCCCTGTTGAAAATGAGAATTGGCCATTGCTTTGTTAAACTCTGGTGTGTCCACGTGGCTCCTTGAGCTACGGCTGCTGTGTTTCTTGGCTTTGGCCCCCTCCTCTACTTTGGTAAGGTGAATCTCCTCTCTCTCTAAGTTACTTTCTAAATAAACTATATTTTCTAATCTTAAAAAAAAAGAAGAAGCCGGGCTCGGTGGCTCAGCCTGTAATCCCGTGCCTTTGAGAGGCTGAGGTGAGTGGATTGCCTGAGCCCGCGGGTTTGAGACCCACCTAGGCAACTTGGCGAGACTTCATCTCTATAAATCAAAAACTAGCCGGGTGTGGTAGCGTGCGTCTGTAGTTCCAGCTACTTGGAAGGCTGAGGGGAAGGATCGCCAGAGCCCAGCAGGTCGAGGCTGCGGTGGCCAGGAGCGGCCACTGCACTCCAGTCTGGGCAACTGAGTGAGACTCCAGCTCAAAAATAAATAAATAAATAAATAAAATA
>CAUYQG010183790.1:0-27184 GCA_963574415.1 Tarsius wallacei
ATTTATTGTAGAGATGAGGTCTCGCCAAGTTGCCCAGGCGGGTCTCGAACCCGCGGGCTCAGGCAATCCACTCACCTCAGCCTCCCAAAGGTGCGGGATTACAGGCTGAGCCACCGAGCTGCAAATACTCTTATGATTATACAAGGAGGGATCCAAAAAACCCCAGAATTATCTTTTGGAGGATGGGTCCCTTTTAGTACAGGTTTCCCCCGCTAATTAAGTGTTCTAGGAACCCCTCGGCATCAGTGTACCAGCTAGCATTGTTGTGAGAAGCTGCATTTGGCTTCAGTGAATTTTTTTTCAAATGGAGATTTCTTTCAGCACATTTGTCTATTTCATGCTTTTTTCATGATCAGCAGTTTTTGGCCAAAAAACAGCATGACCCCTGTGCCCCACCCAATTTCACCCTGAGTGACTTTTTTGTTTGTTTGTTTCCCTGTATGAAAAAAAAAATACCAAAGGGAAACATTTTGCCAAAGGAAGAGGTGAAACAAACACAGCAGAAGCACTGAAAGGCATCAAAATTGACTAATTCAAACACTATTTTGAGCAGTGAAAAAAGTATCTCGATAGGTGTATTGCATCAAATGGAGGGTGTTTTGAAGGTGACTGAAGTTTAAACGTGTGAGAGTAGATATGCAATTTTTTATAAATAAATTCCATGTTTTGGGGTCCCCCCTCGTGTACTCATTAATATAGAAACTAGGGCTATACACTCTTAAGAATCCTGGGGCATGACTCATTGCAAAACCCCTTAGCTGCCACGAGTGTCTGAGTCTTCAAAACTGGCCCCAGGCTCGACGCCTCCTGGCAGGTAGATCATGATGAGCTCATGGCTGGTCTGTGCAGGAAGTTCATTGCTGGCTAAGGAAAGAGCTTGCCTCCCAGAGGCACCTGGACATCCCTAGAGGGAGGATTCCAAATCCACAAGCCAGTCTCCGCCAGCTCTTTGGACCCAGGTTCTGAGGTTACAGGCGTCTCCTGACTTCTTAAACTATTTGAATAGCTACTTCCTTCTGCATCCTTGGACAAATGAAAAGCAGTGTACACACTGGGCTCTTTGGCCAGTGTTCACAAAGTGAGCCAAATTCAGGGTGGAAGGTTAGACACAAAATAGCAAACAGAAGCAAGGCAGACAGGCACTCACACCTGGCCGCTGGGAATGAACAAAACAGATGCCTGGAAAGTATGGGGGTTCAGAGTCTTATAGATTTACCATTGTGACTCCAGCCGCTCCTAGAAGACTCTCCAAGTGAGAGAGTACCCCCTTAGGATTGCTGGCGTGGTCAAGCACCTGTGTGAGGAGACACACCCAGTGGTTCCTGAGAGGACTCTGATTTATGGAGAGAGGGATTCTGAGCTCAGCTGCATTCTTGTGGCTGGGATCAAAAGGGCCACAGATCACATCCCAGGAATCCTCCCTAGACAGAACATTCCTGAAAATGAATGTGGCCTTGGCCACAGCCCACAGGATGGAGCAGGATATGGGAAGGCCCATATCTGGAAAGATGACATTTTAATACTTTAAAACAAAGGTTTGTGAACCATCAGACAAGAGAACTGTAGATTTGGGAAAAGCTACAGCCCTTCCTTTTTGCCTAAGCATAATCTCTTGAGTGGAAAAATGAGCTTACACTGAGTTTTCATCCTGGCAAATTACTTCACTTCTTTGAGACATAGTCTCCTTGTTGGTGAAGTGAGACTGTTGGATTAGAATCAGAGGAACCATTTTTAGGCATCTTGCCACAGTCCTCACCATTCCATTTTGTCTCCTATAGGGCTTGCTTCACTCATTTACAGTACCTCTCTGACCTCGATAGGAATTTGAATTTGCAACTTTTGGACAACCTTAGATAATCTCTAAGCCCTCCCTGCTCCTCTGATTCCCCAGCTGTCGTGTTCTTGAAAATCGTAGTTGTGAGTAAAATATTTAGAATAACTACCTAGGCAGGATGCTTTTGTGTCATTTGGACCAAGGAATGAACACAGCTGGGACTGGGAGGAGGGGTGTCTGCTGGTGGAGCCAAGTCTGGCAATTCCAAAGCAGAGAAGAGTGCCAGTGGTAAGCGGGAAAACCTGCCGACAGGGCTGACATGCCCAGGATCTTCCCCAGCTTTCTTTTCCAGCGTGCTCGCCAGAGTTGTCCTCCTCACTGGTTCCAGGGCAACTTGTCCCAGAAAGGGTCAGCAAAGTTGTGCTTTATCCTCTGATGGAGTGTGGAGTCTGGCAGAGAGAAGAAAGGGATGAGGAACGCTGGACTTCTGCCGGCCAGTACCGCTTATGCGATGCTCAGTTATCTACATCTGTACTGAGAAGGAAAAAAAAGTGCTCGATATAACTGGAACTTCAACCCCCCTTTTTGGAATATGGAAGGGTGCTGTATCCTAAATGAGCTATTGTAAGGTGGAGGGGGCAGTCCAGGCCTTGGTTTTTATTCCATTCTGGATGAAGTCACAGCTGAGAATTTTGTTTGATGAAGAAGTAGATCACACCAGCTGTTGGTCCACAGAGACGACACCAGTCCTATGTAAAGGACAGCTAGCACCAAGAGTGACATCTAGATCTGGTCATGGGCTCTGTCTGCGGCATAGCGGCTTGAAGTTGGACTTAGACAGGAGTCCCGTAGATAAGAGGCAAGTCTATGTTTTGGCTAATGAGAGATTTCTCTCCTGCCCTTCCTAACAGGCTAAGCAATTGGTAATTTGTGCCGAGAACTTGCCTTTCCTGGTTCCCCAAGCGTGGGGCCCGAGAGAAGTGTCATGGGAGAGGGAACTGCTAGAAACAGGGGCCCTAGGGGACACCCTCACCTCCAGACTGGGTTGTCCGAAAACAACAAAGAGATTCAGAGATCAGCAGAGAGAAGCTGCTTTTTTAAAAATGCTCTTGCAAGAACTGGTGTCCCTCAGATGAGCAGGCACACCGAAGCAGTCTTAGCTAGAGTATTTGAGTCCTACAATACAAGTTCCTCCCTTGCTTCCCCATAGACCGGGCACTTCCAGAGGCTACATCACTTTCCCTGACTTCACCTACATGTCGCACATTGATTGGGTTACCTGGTTAGTTGATTTGCATGTTCAGTCTACTAATTGGTTAACATAGGTATGGCAGACTTACTTCATTGGCATGGCCTATTTGCCAGTTGGCTTACAAGATCTTGTTCTCATTGGTTCCTATTGAAATTTAAATAACAAAGCCCACCTAAAGTAAAAGCCCACAGGAAGCAGGATGTGACTCAGCAAAAAGCAGTTGCACACAGCTTGTGGCTTATTGTGAAAATAACTGTAGGGTCATGAGACTATCACACGCTAAATGGCTCTTAGCTCACAATGTGGTATCCGAACCTCAAGAAAAGTAGTGTTCTGAATATTCAACAATTAGCTGACGGATAGGCTCTCACACTCAAGCTGGGGGCATTGGGGAAAAAAATGTATGTCTCTACACCTCCCATTTTCTTTTTTTTTGAGTTGGAGGCTCACTCTGTCGCCCAGGCTGGAGTACTGTGGCACACTCACGGCCACTCCAGTGTCGACCTGCTGGGCTCTGGCAATCCTTCCGCCTCAGCCTTCCAAGTAGCCGGAACTACAGGCACATGCTACCGCACAGGGCTAATTTTCTATCTATTGTGGAGACGAGGTCTCGCCAAGTTGCCCGGGCTGGCCTCGAACCTGTGGGCTCAGGCAGTCCACTTGCCTTGGCCTCCCAAAGTGCTGGGATTACAGGCTGAGCCACCAAGCCCGGCCTACACCTCCCATTTTCTTACAGGGAATAAGTACATTCATTTTACAGCCTTTGTCACAGATAGGTCAAATCAAGAAAGATAGCCTGTCGGTTTGGAAAGTTGATTCCAAGAGGTACTGTGAGAGCCGTATAGGCCCTTCAGAAGTTCTAGAGATCTTGTGGATTAGAGACGATTCTTCCAAAGCTAAGTGTCCTTAATATCACTAAGGCTTAGAGAGACCCTGAATATAGAGGAATCTTTCACTTTCCTAATAAAAAGATCTTTTAAAAAAGTTATGTTAGCTTTTAGGGACATAGATTAATTAGTCACTTGTCTTCTTATATACTGCATTTATTGGTGTAGTTATACATACTTAAAATCACCTATAATATAGTGCACTGCATTGTTCATGAAACTACATACTGGGTGCCAAAAAAATGCATACACATTTTAAGCAATGTTAAGAGATGTTCCTTAGCCAGGAGTGGTTGCGTGTCTGTAGTTCCGGTTACTTGGAAGGCTGGGGTGGAAAGATTGCCAGAGCCCAGTAGGTCAACGCTGGGGTGGCCGTGACCGTGCCACTGCACTCCAGCCTGTGCGATGGAGTGAGACTCCAACTCAAAAATAAACAAATAAATAAATAATATATCTTTAAAAAAAAGAGAGAGATGTTTGCCATAATCTGGACACTGATGGTAACCACTTTGAGTACCTCTTGTAATTGCAGAAGTCAAATGTGATTTGTATTCATCTTTTTGAGTATTACAATTTTAATACAGTATTTTCCTTTCTTAAAACGTGCATACATTTTTTTTGACACCCTCTTTATTAAAACTCTTCACCCATATCTGTGATATCCAAGCCTTCTTCTGAGCCCTCTAACACAATTTGACATAGCACATGGCCCTCACCTCTGTCTGTTTCAGATGCAGCTGTGTTTGAATCTGTTTGTCCCAAGACAGAGTTATCCATTTAGGGAATGATACTGTTTTTCCTTCATTTTCTACATGTGTAGTTGTGATCTCCACAATATAAACTTTATGACTTTTAAAAGTGTCATTAAAAAAGTTTCTTTGAAATGACATATAATATTTGTGATTAATCTGGGTGAAATATCTTTGTAACTCTTTTTGAAAAACCAGTTTTATCAGGTGACTTCTATAAATATTCTAAATTAGTTTGATTGTGTTCTTTTAGTCTAATTGTTTATTTTTTTAATTAAATTATGTCATTGAGAGCATATCCCATAATATTAAAGGATATGTAAGATGGAAGTATAAGATGTCTTCTTTAAGGAGTTAACTTTGGGTTTTAAAAAGTGCCTTATATTTGGATATCTATGCTAGTATATGTTTTAGCATATTTTGCATATGTCCATTTTTTATTGAATTGGTTGACATGGCACTTTGCAGCAATTTAGATAGAAATCAGGGGATTAACTCTATATTAAGGTCCACAAATATAAGTTATATAAATTTCCTACAGATGTATATGGAGAAGAGTTTTAAATTCCATATAGGTCAAAATAAGTAAGAATATCCTAGTGTCAGAATATTTAGGAATTTGGGTAACACATGGCTGTTTTGATTTCAGAGAATATTAATTTCTCTACTTGAAATTAATTTTGTGCAACATTAATCCCTTGAGGTGGTCTGAAAAAAAAATTCCATGGCCAAATAAGGGTATGTTGGGTTCTTTTCTTGAATATCTTAAATACATATCAGTCTGTTAGAAGCTCTGAAAGTCCTACAGGAAGTAATATATTTTTAATCCAGTAGTTCCCAAATAGATTCCATTAAGGAAATCTTTGTTCAAAGCAGTTATTAACATTTAACATTTTGTGTAATTATAGTTACCTCTCTCTCTCTCTCTCTCTCTTTCTCTCTCATTCAAAAGCAGAGAGAAGAAGTGGGCAGGGGAGATGCTTCATAGAAACTGGGAGGGTCCCCAAGGTCTTGAGAGAATACATACAAGAGCTTTAAGGTACAGCTAAGGAAGAAGAGCAATGTACAAATTTAAGTGTCAGGGGACATTTCTCTTGATGGGGGGGGTGTTATTATTTTGTGAGCCCCTCGAGGGCATTTGAGTTTGCTAGACCAGGCTGCCAGAGGTGTGTGCATGAGCCCTGAGACACCTCCTGAGAGAGTCCTGGCTCTCTTTCCTGACAAGACCAACAAATGCAGCCTTATTACCCCTGAAAGGGTAGGGCTGTCCCGGAGGGGCAAAGATGCTAACTGAGAGGTGGTTTCTAGGGTCCCATGGGGTGACATGACTCAAATTATCTGTTAGATTTAGACCAATCCTCCCATCAACTCTGGTCTTAAGGAAATGGTATCAGATTCCTGGAGAAAGGACATTTTGAAAATCTTGTTTAAATGCATGGCAGCCCTTTTTTGTGACTTGATGAAAAACTTTAAGCCTTGCGGGTGGAGGACCCTTCCTCACACACACAGCACAGCTACCAGCCATGGCAGAAGAGTGACTTGGGCTACAATCCTGGGTGACTTCACCAGGCAGGGAGTGGTAGAAGTCCAGCTCTAGGCAGGAAGGGGAACATCCTGTGGGGAGCACAGGATGACAGGAGGTGAGTGGACTCCATGGGACAGCCAAGAAGAATGGTAGAATGGTAGCAAAGGAATCCTGGTGAGACACCGGAAAGATGGTTGGGCAGGAAAGAAGGTGTCATGACCCGGGCACACCAGATCCCACAGCATGTGCTTCTTCAGGTAACCATGAGACTGGCATATCTAGAGAAGAGTCCCCAGATGTCATCTGTAGGCCATAAAACCCCAGGGAACCTTTGGAAAAACACTTGACAGCACCCCGAAGACTTGGAATGAGTCAAGATGATGCCCTGAATTGATATTTCACAAGCTATCCTGGTGATTCTGAAGTCTATCCAGGCTGAGGGACCCACTAATGTGGGGAAGCACAGGTTTTGTATTAGAAATATTTCTTTCCTGAACATTTACCATAATACTATAAGAAAGGGATTGGCAGTAGTGGGACACTGCCGGGGTTGGGGGTGGGGGATGGAGGAAACACAACATCAGTAAGGGTACCTGATCTCAAGCCAGGCAAAGTGAGTGCCAAAGGGAGGTCCGAACTTTACCTGTACGATGTCTACTTGTATACCTAATCCTGAATTTTACTCATCTTTAAAATAAAAAAAAAAATTTCTTGAATTTAATTCTCTATTGTGAAATAAATTTGGAGACATTAAAATACAGTCTCTTAAACTCACAGTCACTAGTCGTGTGTGAAATGCGGAGTCTTAAAAATAATCTAACATTTGTACTTGCTAATGAATGGTGTAGAGTCTCTTATTCATGCATTCGCTTACAGACATGGGCTCTCCCTTGCTCTTCTCCACTCCTTCCTCTTCGGCTGTCCTTATTTGGGATTTTTCCGTGTACTCACCTGCCCAAGCCAGGACCCAGCTCCGATGTCCTTAGGGACTTTTGCCTGTTTGAAGCCTTTCTGCCAGACTACTCAGAAAAAAAATGATTATTTACACTTTGAAACTTACTATATAACCTTACTCTCCTCGTTCCAGAAGCCGTGCAACTAGAAATAGCCAGAGGATACTCTTCTATTTTTAGTAACGTGGACGGCACTAGAGAGCCAGATTCTATCTCCAGAGGCCAATGTCATGCGTGTCTTACCAGGCAAATCCATCTGAAAGGAGACTTTGGCCAACAGGGAAAACACTGCAAATGCCACACTCCAATCTGCCTGCATTAGGGTAGTTCCTTTTTAGATTTTGCCATTTGCAATGGACAATGGTCGTATCTGTTCTGTGTCATTTTACAGAAATTTGGGGCAAGATGCTTCTGCCTCAGTTTCTCTGCCTTTAAAATGGAGGTAATAATAATTACAAAATATGAACTAGCTTGCAAAGAAGCTGGTAATGAAAGAGTGACTGGTTCAACTGTAACTAACCTAAAATGTGTTTGCCGTTTAAAATGGAAACCTGCAAAGGACAATTTGATAGTGACTGCATTTTCAATGAGTGGCTTGAGGTCACAGTTCATAAAATAGGCTTGCATCACTTGGGTCATTTTCTGCAAAATTTGTAAACTGAAGGGATGGAATGCTCTCTGCTGTGTAATTCTGCATCTGTTATTTCTTACAACTGCTTTCCCTAGGGCATGAGTGACTGACGCTGTAGAGTTAGTAGAGAAAACAGGTGTGCCTGTTCAAAGGAAGAAAGTTAAGTGTATTTACGAAAATGATCATTCCGGCCCCCAGTCTCTCTCCAAGAGAGACTCACAATCCATGCATCCCTGCAGGCTGAGCCAACTGGTACAGAGCTGGTTCCTTGTACGGATTTCCTACCTGTAGCCTGGCGCATTCAGAGGAAGATTGACCCCTGTTTTCAGGATAAGAGATGCATGTTTGTTCTCAATAATATGCAGGATTTCTTTCTTTTCTTTTCTTTTCTTTTTTTTTTTTTTTTTGCCTGTTAGAGTAGGAGGACTGCAAAAGCTTGCCTGGACACAAGCCTTCAAAACTCGAACCCTAAAACTGCTCATTGGTGAGGGCTATGGTTTGATTATTCGTCCCCTCCAAAACTCATGCTGAAATTTAATCCCCAATGTGGCAGTATTGAGAGGTGGGGCCTTTAAGAGGTGACTGGGTCATGAGAGGGAGCCGTAGTAAATGGATTAATGGGTTATCGTGAGAGGGAACTGGTGGTTTTGCAAGATGAGGAAGAAAGACCTGAGCGAGCATGTTGCACTCTTAGCCCCCTCACCACATGCAAGAATGCTCTCACCAGATGTGCATCCAGAGCCTTGGACTTGCAAGCCTCCATCACTGTAAGAAATAAATTCCTTTTAAAAAAACACATTGCCCAGTTTTAGGTATTCTATAATAAGCAACAGAAAATGCACTAAGACAGTGAATAAGGCAGATCAAGAAAACTGTGTTTTCATTTCATTTTGAGTCTATTTTCTTAAGAATCTAGGGTTTGGGGGATGGCAGGTCAGATCTAAAACAGAAGGGACCTTATGTTTACTCTTAAGAAGCACAACACACCCTCGAAGGAATGCTGCCTGGCAAAGTGTCAAGGTCACATTGCCTTGAAGACAACAGGCACAAGGTTGTCTATGTGGTCTTAAAATCTGCAGGCTGAAAAACTGGATTTTATCAGCACTTAAGAACTCTTGAGGACCAATGCTCTCATGCCCTTCAAACTCAAAAGAGACTGTATAAACCAAAGTGATGACAGTTGACTTGTACTGAGAAATTATCTGTCATATTGACTGGACACTCTTGTTGGTTGGTTGGAATACTTGCATTAATTTCCAGCAATAAATATAACTGTCAAGTGTACCAGACATTTATGCCAGCTTGCCTTGCACTTCTCTCTATAAGAAGACTACGGAGGAAGCTAAAATACAATCCGAAGGGTGTGTGTTGAGCATGGGAAGTGAGCATGTCAGTATCAATGCCAAGGGCATCAAGCCATATAACCTGATTTGTCCGCCCGCAACATCAGAATTCATGCCAAGCAGACTGGACGTTTGAACCGAGGGTCAAAGCCCCCTCTTCTCTGGTGGTGCTGGAAACTTCCGTCATATTTGAATTATCTCATTTTCCCCCTGTATTCTGATGACAAATTCCTTTCCTCACTCAGTGTTTCTCAAATGTGTCCTATGGTTCACTAGTCCTATCAGATTCTTTGGGGGGAAAAAAGGGGTTCTGTGGCTGGAAATTCAACTCCACACATTATCTTCATTTTGTAGATATGTCATGTTCACTAGCAAAGTAAAAGTTCTGACCAAACCTTTTAAACTTTGTTTTCTCCCATATTTTTCAAACTTACTTGATTCAAGAATACTTTCTCTGTGAAATGTCTACTAGCTAGCATCCTGAGAAACTAGGTGTTCCACAGAATACTCTTTGGCAAAAGCCAATTGCTTACGAGTGCCACCATCTGAGCAAAAGGCAACCTCTCTCTCTTGTGTTTTGCCTGAGTGACACTCAGGGTTTTGTGGCTGCCTTATTGTTGTCTCCAGGTCCTGCTTATGTGTAAAGACTGGAGACAAAAGGAAACAAAAGGAACCAGGGTAAACATAAAGGTCAATGTCCCTGGTGTAAAATAATTCCAGGAGGCTAGAATTGCTGACTTCTACATTTCCTTCTAATCCTAAACATTTGGGGCTCCAAAGACTGGGAAAAGAGCATTCTCTCAATGGGTTTCTTTGCTTTTTTCCCCCCCCTTAGCAAATAGAGAAAGATACAATAATTTTGGATAATGGGAACAGTGAAGAGTTTGTGAAAACCAGTAATCACCGTTGAGTTCTTATTTGTAATTTTTTTTTTTTTTTAAAGATTTGGGAGTCTCACTCTGTTGCCCAGGCTGGAATGCAGTGGCATGATCACTGCTCCCCATAGCCTCGACCTTCTGGGCTCAGGTGATCCTTATGCCTCAGCTTTCCTGGTAGCTGGGACTACAGGTGGGCACCACATCCGGCTAATTTTTTTTGTAAAGATGTGGTCTCACTATGTTTCCAAGGCTGGTCTCGAACTCCTAGACTCAAGCACTCCAAAAGTTCTGGGATTATAGCCACTGGGCCCAGCCCTGTAAAGACTTTTAAGCCTTAGGAGGTGACACAGTATAAAAGGCTTGAGGAGATGTTAGAAAACCTGGATTCACGTCCCGAAACTGCCCTCGTATTATCTTGAGCAAGTGACTTCAGCGCTCTGAACTTCAAATCCTCTTGGGCAGTTTAAATGGGGATAACAGTGGCCTTGTAAGGATTAAATAACAACATTGATACTATGCAGCAGTGCTAAGTATTCTAAATGCCTTGTTTCTTTTTCTCCTTCCTAAATAATCTATGCAGTGGGTACAGCAGAAACAGGAGCTAAGGCTAGGAGGTAAGTAGCCTGCTCAGGATACTCAGCCAGTCATGGGGGAGCTGGGATCTGAATTCAGGTGTGCCTGACTCCAAAGTTCATTTTCTTTGCAATGATGCTACATTCTGGAGCCCAGGGATTAGCACATAAGTATTTAACACATATTTTAAAATGTGATTGGTTTTCTTTTGTTTAACATAATCAGCTCATTGCCAAATACTGGGCTGATTCATGTCAAGTATGAAATTATGAAAATAGACGGAGAAGCTGGGCTTGGGGCACATGCCTGTAATCCAAGTTACTTGAGAGACTGAGGCAGAAGGATCGCCTGAGCCCAGGAGGTCAAGGCTGTGGTGAGACGTGATGGTGCTACTGCACTCCAGCCTGAGAGACAGACTGGGACCCCGACTCTATTAAAAGAAAAAAAAAAAGAAAAGAAAATCGGCATAGAAGATGACCCTTGAGGAAAGAAAAACCTCAAATCAGATAAACCTTGTCTATTGTTAAATGTAAATATTTTTGTTAGATCACTATTTAGAAAGGTCTACATGATGCTTGGTAATCATTGCACAGAGATTTTGGGTTTCTGTTCATATACCATTATACTGCATTAAATGTTGCATATTGGCATACCGTGTCATATTTATTTTAATTTTAATTTTTTTTAATTTTAAAGATGTGGGGTACAATTCAGAATTAGGTATACAGATGTCCATTATGCAAGTGCCCTTGTTAATAAGGTGTGCCCCCCACCCCTGGCAGTTTCCCTCTACTGCCGATTCCTTTCTTATAGTATTATGATAGTTGTTCAAGGTCGGCTTATGAGTGAGAACATGTGATACTCGATTCTTTGTCAGACCGTGTCATATTTTATAGTGGACCTTATGATGATTTCTTATATTGGGAGACCTACCTTTCCGTGGTAGAGCCTGAAAATTCATATCTTGGGCTCCTTGGTAGCCACGACTTTGGTTCTGTGACCACATGGCTCATGCAGGGTAGATCAAAAGTGAGCTAGATGAGGAGATGGCTACGTCTTCTGCTAAGGTCATGGTAGAGATAAGCGAAGGAGGGGACAGTGACAGAGTTCCTGGCCTCCAGACCTACGGGTCATAAGTACCGAGTGCTGGTGCAGTCACATTTTCCTTAGAGAAGCCTCCATACTGTGGTTGAGAACCATTCCTGGCTATGTAGCTTCAGGGTTAGCTCTCTGGTCCTTCTGGAAAATCTTGAGCTACCTAATACTGTTTAATAAATACTTTTTTTTCCCCCACTTAAACTTGCCAGCGTGGATTCTGTTGTTTGTAACCCCAAATCCTCACCAGCACTCCGTTTAATTGCAACACCCTGCACATATGTGATGAATGGTTGCTGAATGTATAAATGGAGAGAAATTGTGAGACTGTTTGATGATGATGATGATGTGTGTAAGGGGCGAATCCTGATATATTTACTGATTTTTTGGCATTGATTTTGATCCCTTGGAAACTGTATCTAGTGCTTTGGTGTTGGGGCGATTTTTTGTCTCTGCGGTGACTGCAAACAAAGAGAGTATTGTGGGAGTTAGTGCGTCCCTCCTTCACCTTAATTGTTTTGGGGGACTTTTACTGCAGTTATATGAATAAGTTTATACCAGTTTTTCCTCCTTTGTCATTAAGTAGACAGGCTTTCCTCATTTCTGCTTGTCAGAAGGAAATTTGGAATGTATGTGGCCCGAGGTTAACTTTTGAGTTAAACCTGACTTATTTTCTAGGGAAGAATCTAGCTGCAAGTTACTGCATCTTTTGAGAGACATTAAATTGTAAATTTCAGAGAGGCTCAGGGGCAGTCTTTTAACTTACCGTTTTGTTTCATATTTTAAAATATATTTTACTATGTATAAGGAGTTATTTAGAAATGTGTACAACTTAGTAGTATGCTTTGTAGTAGTTGATTCAGGAATTAGCTCAGGGATATTAGATCTTTGTTTGAGAAAGAACAAAGTTTTATGCCTGAATATCTTACTATATTTATTCCAATAAAAAAATATATATATAAAATGAGAGATTTATGTGTTGGGTCAAATTTCCCCTTATTTTTCTTAACAATTTGCAGTTCTGTTTGAGCTTCCATTAGTTTCTTAGGGGTTAGAAGAAGAGGTACTGAATAGAAATGTTATACCGAAGTCTGAATTTGGAATTCTACTCGAAAAGAGGCAGAGGGAGGCCAATGAGTGGCAAGGAAGGAAACTGGATGGTCACATTCCCACTCCCCCCTCGCAGGGCCAAAAGGAAGACTTACTTCCCTGGAGGAAGCCACCCACCCCTGCTCCGGGCTCTTCTGAAGCATAGCACCCACGATCTCCAACAAGACAAACATCTATATGCTGGAATTTTCAGATCACCATCTTCATCACTTGTTTTCTTTGGTTCAAACTGATGTTGATGGGAAATTTCACTAAGTAGTAACACACATGAAGTTGTTTTGTGAAGATAATATTTTCCCCAGAGTGGGGGCGGGGGGAGCGGGAAGAGAACCGATTGCCTTTGAATCACACATTAGGATGCTCTTATGAGTCTGGCTTATCTGGAAACAGGACATTCAAAAGATAATGTTGACACTCCATTTAAATCCTACCCCCAGCAGAGTCAAGTTTTTGTGGCACTTCTCTCTGTCAAAAATTAAGGATAAAATGGATGAGAGACAGCTTTTTGTTTTTAAAACAACAGCTGCTAAGCAACCACTGCTATCTACCTTTTGTTACCAAGTTTTGGGCAGATAGTCACCAGATAGGTATTTCCAGGAGCTCTCCCATTTTTTGGTGCTTTGATCACACAATAATAGTTGAACATCTGTTTATGTCCCCACTGAGCCGTTTGTCTTCTCGTATTTAAATCTGGCTGTGTGACCACAATTTTGTAATTCTGCAAGGGAAGCGTAATGGGAAATTGTGTATGGCTGTGCTTATATAAGAAATGCAATGGAAATAAATACTAATGCATATTATTTCTTTCTTGGCATATCTGAACTAGATTCTTGTTCATCAGTTAGCATTTCTCTGGGTTTCACCTCTCAAAGAAGCCTACCCTGGTCAGTGGGTGTTGTAGAAACTCTGCTTAACTGAGAATTAAGCAGCTGATATTTAGGGTTGGCATGCACAAAAGACACTAACTTCGTCAACCAGGATTCTAGAAGCGTAAAGACAGCTAGCTATTGCACTAATACACTATTAAGTTTTGTTTTGCAGAAGTGTGTTCTCTTAGTAAGGATGAGTATGTTTGCCCTGTGGGAAAGAGTAGAAATAGCCTTTTTATTTCAAGGCATTGTGTATTGGCACTTATGCTCTATTTTACGTTACAGAATAAACTTGATTTAAGGAATAAAGCGTTTATACCCCCGAGGTGACTGAAATGACGTATATAAGAATTTAAAATGTAAATTTTGCTATTTTCTGTCAAGATTTGGCTTTGTGCTCTCTCTTAAAACCTGATTTCTACAATATGTGTAGATATATGTACTATTGTTGTACATGATATGATACGTAGTCAGCCCTCTGTAAATGAGGGTTCCACATCCAGGTATTCAACCAATTGTAGATCAAAATTATTTTTAAATAATTTGCCTGTACTGATCACGTACAGACTTTTTCTGCTGTCATTATTTCTTAAACGACACAGTATAACAGCTATTTAAGTGGCACTTACATTGTATATTAGGTATTGAAAGTGATGTACAGGACTTAAAGTATGCAGGAGAATGTGTGTAAGTTACATGCAAATACACTACCATTTGATGTCAGGAGCTTGAACATCCATGGATTTTTGGTAGCCTGTGGGGGCCCTGTAACCAATCACCTGCAAGTACAGAGAGACAATCTGGCAGTACGAGGGGGACCCCAAAACCCCGGGATTTATTTATTAACAATTGTGTATTTATTCTTACATGTTTAAACTTCAGTCACCTTCAAAGCACACTCCATTTGATGCAATGCAACTATCAAGATGCTTTTCCCACTGCTCAAAAAGGTCGTATCCAATCACCTGCAGATACAGAGAGATGGTGGTACTTTCATGATGCCAGTATTTTAGTATGTATATGTTTAATCTATTTTTTGTTTTGGTATTTGTAGTTACATAAGTATAGGTGTGTATACTGAAAAATTGTAATCATAACATTCTTGCAGTTTTGTAATTTATATTTTCCCACTACAAAATATATTGCAAACATTAAATATTATTTTAAAAACATGATAATATTCCAGGAAGAGCATGTGCCATACTTTATTTACTCAGTTCCTAAATGTTGGACATTTAGTTGTTTGGAACTATATTAAAAGTGCAACTCTGTCATATTCTTGGAACAAATTTCTAGAAATGAAATTGGCAGGTCAACTGGTGTACATATTTTCACATATACGGGGGGCGGGAGGCAAAAACCGGAATTATCTTTAAGAGGGCGAACACTTTTTAGAACACTCGAAATTTGTTCCTCCAGATGAAATGATCATCCAAAACTTTTATTTTTTTTAGAGCCAGAGTCTCACTCTGTTGCCCAGACTGGAGTGCAGGGGCATGCTTGTGACCATTACAGCCTCGGCCTGCTGGGCTCTGGCTATACTTCTGCCCCAGCCTTCCAAGTAGCCGGAACTACAGGCACCTGCTACCATGCCCGGCCAATTTTTTGATTTACGGTAGAGACGAGATCTCACCAAGTTGCCCAGACTGATCTAGAACCCTTGGACTCAGGCAATCTTCTCACCTCGGCCTCCCAAAGTGCAGGGATTACTGGCTTGAGCCACTGCATCCTGCCCCACAACTCTGGAAGTTTTGAGAAGGTTGCATCATGATTTTTAGAAGAAACATCCCGAACTGTCGCAAACACGTGACAGGTGCTTACATCATGACAAAGTCCCTGCCCACACTGTGTTGAGTGTTCAGCAGTTTTTGACCAAAAAACAGCATGATCCCCTTGCCCCACCCTTTCTATTCTCCCAATCTCACCCTGAGCGACTTTTTTGTTTCCATGAATGAAAGGTCCTCAAAGGGAAATGTCTCGCAGTTGTAGAAGAGGCGAAACAAAAAACAGCAAAAGCACTCAAAGACATCCAAATGGACAAGTTCAAAAATTGTTTTGAGCAGTGGAAAACACATCTGGATAGTTGCATTGCATCAAACGGAGAGTACTTTGAAGGTGACTGAAGTTTAAACATGTAAGAATAAAGACACAACTTTTAATAAATAAATTCCAGGTTTTTTGAGGTCCCCCTCACATTGCCAAATTGCTTCTAAGAGGTTAGCTCTAAATTGATTGTATTCTTACTAGTATTGTATACATGTGTTGATTTCTTTCTATATCTGTATATAATGGTTATCGTTACTTTTTCAATTCTTAGTCATTTCAACAAAAAATATCTTGTGTTTAGATTTGCATTTTTAAGGTGTGGTAGCCTAATTTTCTATGTTACGATTCCTAGAAACTCTGAGTACTTCCTACTTAACTTGTTTTGAGAGGAACAATGTAGTGTTTTAAACACACTAAAAGTTCAACACATGTTAAAACTATGATTGAAAAGAGAATTCATAGATCTATGGACGTCCACATGTTGAGATTTTTCTGTAATAAATACAGGCTGCTTCTTTGGCAATATAAAACGGGCCATTTTATCTAATATTCAGTCTTAACACAGATCTTAGACATGTATGGAATAATCTGCTAAGCTCAATGGGACATCACGCAGGGATTTATTGGGCAGCCACTTGAGATGGATCTGTGAATTCAAGGATATGTTAAACTTGGCTGAATCCAGGTACCAGGGCGTTGTGTTTGAAAGAAACAGGGTTATAATTTTTCACAAAATCTCTACTGACATGTGTTTGACAATAATAATGGGAAAGGAGCAGATATTATGAGAATCTGGTTAAAGATAATACGCAGTGCTGGCTTTTAGTTTATCTGTAACCTCAAAAGATGGGGAAAGGACTATTTTAAGGAATCACAAACATTTCTGTTATTTTTTTAAAGAGACAGCTGGGTGCGGTGGCTCACGCCTGAAATCCCAGCACTTTGGGAGGCAGAGGTGAGGGGATTGCCTGAGCCCAGGGGTTAGAGATCAGTCTGGGAAACTTGGCAAGACCTCGTCTCTACAATAAATAAATAAATAAATAAAATATTAACTGCGTGTGGTGGTATGTGCCTGTAGTTTCAGATACTTGGAAGGCTGAAACAAAAGAATTACCTGAACCCAAAAGGCCGTGAATGCACTCCAGCGTGTGAGACAGAGTGAGACTCCAACTCAAGCAACAACAACAACAACAACAACAACAAAACAACAAAAAAACCCCTAAAGAGACTATTGTATTCTCAGCACCCCAGAGCAGCACTACACAGGGTGCCTCTTAAATCAGCTGGGGGATCTGAGTAATCTAATCAGTAAGTGCAGTACTCTCAGTTCCTGTGAGGAACGCAAAATGCTTTTTGTGTAAACCCTAAAATTTTAATTTTAGTGTACCTGGGAAACAGCTTTAATTGCTCAAATAAGCAATAAAGCAACTAAAAAATATGTGGATCATTTATTTCATAATAGATAAGGAATTTTTAGTTTGAATTAGCTTGTTCCAATAATACTTTACTTGCTGAATTTATAGGACTTTCATATGACGATTATTATTTATTGAAAATAACCAAAGAAGATTATTCTTTTTTTGAGTCAGAGTCTCACTCTGTCACCCAGGCTGGAGTGCAGTGGCATGCTACTCACGGTCACCGCAACTTTAACCTGCTGGACTCAGATGATCCTTCTACCTCAGCCTTCCAGGTAGGTGGCATTCGCTACCACATTCGGCTAAATTTTTTGTTTTATCATAGAGACAAGGTCTCGCTATGTTGCTCAGGCTGGTCTTGAACCCCTGAGCTCAGGCAATCGTCTTTCCTCTGCCTCCCAAAGTCCTGGGATTACAGGCTTGAGCCACTGTGCCTGGCCACAAGACTACTCTTTACACCTCAGCTCAGGGAAGGGATTCAATAGATATGTATACTTATTTCAGAGTCTCAAACCTGTAAGCAAATTTATGTACCAGATGAATATGTCCCTCATAAAAGCTAACTAATATGGCAAGTTTGGGGGTTTTCTGACAGTTTGAATAAAAAGAAAAAACCAGGGAGGAAGGCAAATTTGGTCTCCGTGTCTACTTATTTTGAGCAGGAGAATTCTTAACTCACATCAAATTACACAGGAAAAAATTCTGTTCCTCTGAGGATAGAAGTTGCGTCACTTCACGTGTGTTTCTTATTTTGGCTGATAGACTATTAAAAAAAATTCTAGTTTCTTTCCACTTTTGCATGTGCTTTGATTTTTGGCTCAAGTTTATACTACAGCTACTAAATTGTAACTGATTTTGTCCCTCCATTTGGAATTCTGTCAGCTTTATTCATATGAACAACATCAGTTTGGAGGGATTTTTTAAAATAACTTTTCAGATTACCATCCCATTTTTGCAGTTGCAAACTCCTGATGGAACTTTATATACTCTTTTTTTCTGGACAAAGTAAAACTCTGTCACCCAGGCTGGAATGCAGTGGCATGATCATGACTCCAGACAACCTTGACCTCCTAGATTCAGGTGATCCTTCCACCTCAGTCTCCTGAGTAGCTGGGACTACAGGTGTGCGCCACCACACCTGGCAAATTTTTTGATTTTTTGGTAGAAATGAGGTCTTGCTATGTTGCCCAGGCTGGTCTTGAACTCCTGGGATCAAGCAATCCTCCCACTTCGGTCTCTCAGCTTGCTGGGGTTACAGGTGTGAGCCACTGCACTTGGCCCAGGAACTTTATATACTCTTAGAGATTTTTTGAGCAAGGGGCATGAGCGAGGAAAAGAGGAGAATAAAACTGGATAGACTGATAAAGGGTACCAGAGGATGCCTCAGTTATTCAGCAGGTCTTGGGCACTTTTATGCCAAGTCATATTTTTTTTAAAGAGAAAAATAATAGCATAAAATAACAAAGTATCTATCCCAATTAGCTTCTGATTGAGTTTTTCTTTATCTTTTAGAATGCTCCTCCCTTTTCCCCAACCCTGGCCTCTGGTCTCTCAATTACAACATCATTGTTCAAAGGCAAAAATATAGAACACTCATTTGTATATTTGCAAAATTTTGTAAGGCATCATCAGTTATGGGTGTAGGCTGTTCACAAATTGTGGGGGAAAATAAACTAGTACATTTAAAAAGGGAGGGTTCTTTTCTGAATATAAGATTTGAGGCTACCCTACCAAACATAGCCTGAAAGCTTGAACATGTTATAAATAAGGGAATATAAATATAAACTATAAAGCAATGTAAATATATAGCATATATTTCTATTATGTATATATTTGTATATTTATACATTAATATAAAACAAAATATAAAAATAAAATATAAACATGTTAGAATAAGGGAATATAAATATAAACTATGAAGCAATATACATATATAACATATATTTATATTATCTATATATTAATATAAAATAAAATATAACCATGTTATAAATAAGGGATTGGCTAAATAAATTAGGGTGCATATGTATTATGAGATGTGATGCAGCCTTTAAAAAGAACAGTGTGATTATATTGAATCAGGGTAGCAAACTGAGAGGTCTAGAGGGCCAGGCTGGATGTGGGGTTAGGAGCTGAGGTTGTGGTGCCCTGGACAGTGTGGGACCCCTCAGGGGGCAGTCACCACATAGCTCCTGTTTCTGATCAGTTCCATGTGAGAATTGCATAGAGTGTGGCTGGATCTTTTCATTTTTTAAAAAAGTGGAAAATATGGACTTTCATATGTCAGAAACAAATTCAAAAAATTTAAAAGGGTTTGTGAACTATGGGCTACTAGTTTGAAACTTCTGGTCTATATATAATGACCTGGAATGATGCCTGAGACAAATTGCTATATGAAGAACAGCGATTCACAGAACAATACATGTAGCAAAATCTTATTAGAATGAAACGAAACACCCTCCTCTATCACATATGTTTACAGGTAAATATTTGTTTGTAGATGCATAGAAAAAGGTCTGTAGATTATTCTCCAAGTTGCTAACTGTTGTTACCACTGAGGGAGGAGGAGTGATGTGTGTGTATTTTCAAGGAAGAGATTTGAATGTTTAAGGGATGTTTTTGCCTTTTTTCTATATATTTTTGTATTATTGGCACAGTATTTAAAATACAGTAAAAATGTTTTAACTTATTGTTTTTGTAAGTAAAAACTGTTTAAAACTGGATTTTAATGTTCCATTAGCTTTTTTTTTCTTTTCTTGTGATAATCTTTTTTTTTTTTTTTTAAAAAAAAGGATAGACCATAAACTAGGGAGAAAGAATAAAAACATTTGGGAGGGTAATTAATTCTTTTGGACACAGCATAGTCTCATTAATATCTTACGACATTGATAGGCTTTCAAAAGCCATTGCTGAAATAAGACATATACTGCTGTAACAGACTTAATTTTATTCAAAAGAAACATCAAAGCCCATTTTTAAATTTTAAGTGTATATTGATTTTGTTTTTTCATTGATAAATTGATAACTGTAGGTCAATAAGTGTGTGCTTGGTCACCTTGATAGGTGACGCAATTCCACAGTCTTGGTTCTTTCTATACTGTCAGTGGTCAGAGACTTCCCTGAACTACAGTTGTCTTGGGAGAAATATGTTTTATTGATCAAGTAGTAGATGAATAAGCCATTGTGAAACCATCACTACTATCAGAATGACAATTCAAAGTAAATAACCAGCTAGTTGTTGACTGCTCCATAATTATATATATAATAGGCCTCAACATTGAAAAATTATTTAGCAGAAAAGTTATTTATTTCCTTGAATTTTCTAGAAAGAAAAAGAAGAGGAAAAGGCAGAGAAGAATAACAGAAAAAAGAGCCTTTATCATTTAGATGAAAAATAGTTGGGAGAACAAAACCATTTCTTTTCAATATGAGGTGTATAAAATGGAAATACCAAATGTGTTTTCTTACCTCTCTGCATTTTGCAATTGTCCATATGCAGAGTTTCACATTGAATGATTCATAGGCAACATGGTGAAATGCTATGTAAGTTCATGCTGTATGTGAACTCTTGTAAATTGCAGTGCTGACATGAACTCAAAACCTTCACCATTCCAACTCATTGTTTGAAAACACATGTTTCAGGGCCAGAGTGTCCTAGACGAAAGTTGCTGTTCCGAATCCACATTACTATTGGTGATTTTTTAAAAATCTCCTAACAATAAAATACCTAAATGACGTAACAACCATCCCTCCGGTTCCTTATGCTTATTGTGCTGTGGAGTTTCATTTCGACCTTTCCACAGTGAAAAGGAAAGTGAATAAAAATATATCATTCAAAATATTAAAAATGATCTGAGGGAGAGATGGAGGATTGTTTCATTATGCAGGGTTAACTGAATAAGGGGGAATAAAAGAACGTTGTTGCAGCATTTTATTACCCACTCTCCAGCCTAATGTGGTTGTGAGACTCTTGGCTAAACTGCTGCTTTATCTTAAATGAACTGCAGTATGTCGCAGTCCTGAAGTGTTTCGGAAGAACAGGCACTCCATTATTTTTGCAGAGATTACCTGCTTCAAGTGAAACCTATACGGAATCCTTTCTGACCTGTTTGGTATTGTGATATTGATAACCAGCCACACTTTCCAGCCCCTTATCTTGCCTTCTATGGGATAATCTTTTCTTCTGGATCTTAATTCTGCTAATAGCACCCTTGACTGGCTGCCAGACTACAAACACAGGCAGGTGAAAAATGAATGGCTCCAGCCTGACCGCTGATAACTTCCAAAGGCTTTTTATTCTCAGAATTCCCTCCAAAAAATACAAGATGACAGGATGCCTGTCAACTGCATTCCTCTTGCTGTGTTCCTCAGCCCTCCCCACCCCCGGAAACCTCCCTCCCCATTCTTATAATTTATTCCTGTAAAGGAATGTCTAATTGATCTCTGCTCTATTTGCTGTTTTTCTTCGATGCAGACTTACTTTTGCTTTTATTTAGAAAGCAATAGGTATGTGTTAAAGGCTGGAAAACTCACAGCAGTTTATAAAGTGTACTTTATAAAGTCAAATTTTCTCTTCCTTTATTCCTAATGGGTAATCATTGCAAACAGTTTGATGTGAATTCTTCCAGACCTTTCTACACACACACAAACACGTATGTCTATTTTTCTTTTTAATGACAAAAAAAGATACCAAACTATTCAGGCTGTGTTCTTAATATATCATGAGGATTCTGGTTTAGTACATGCAAGTCTTCCTCATCCTTATTTAATGGCTGTAAGATATTCCATATTATGCATGTAATGTAATTCATTTCATCAGTCCCTGTTAATAAACATGTTAATTATTTCCAGTGTTTCTTTATTTTACATGTAATACATTTTTACTTTCATTTTCTATTGCAGTTAACATTTTTGCATTTTCACCGTTGTTCAAGAATTACTTCTAGTTGCGTTTATAAAATCCTCACAGTTTTTGTGTATTTTGGTCTTTGTGTTGTTTGAAAAACCAGGAACACATGACACAGCTAAGTTAAAGGAGGGCCTGGAGGAAATCATTTTCCATGTAACTGGTGAATGCATAGATTTACCTTCTGTGATTCTGAGGCTTCCCATAGTTGAAAATGAACAAAACGAATGTGTGCCCTAGATATGCAAAACAGTTTTAGAAAAAAATACTTTCCTGATTTATTATCTGTGGAAATGTGTTATCCAATTCTAGAAACAAAAAAACCAGAAGTTGGTATTCTGTGAACTCAATATACTACAAGTATAGGACTTGAACTTTGAAAAGTGCTGAAAACAGCTTACTGCCTCCCCTTGCAGGCGCTCTTGAATTCCGCAGCATGGGCAGCCATGGGGAACAATGGCTTGCTTGCCCCAGAGTTAAATTCTGTACTGCAGAAGGATTCTCGATGGTTCTGACTTTCAGGCCTGGGCTCTGTGTCCAAAGATGTCATGAAATCAATCCCAGAAGAAGACTCCTTTGGTACCAAAGCAGTGATTTAGGTGGAACATTTGAACATATGATTATAAGGTAAGTCCTACTAAGGGGGCCTGGCATGATTAGCTTTGCTGGAATATATAAAAGTATCAACTGTTCCTTCAGGGAAATCATTTTAATAGATAACAGCATGTCGTACAATGTTTCATCAGTGATATTTAGATCTAAATTAAGAGCAGTTGTGAGATGGGTTGCCGATTTTTCTTGTGATAAAAGGGAAATAGTTCAAGAAATATAGACCAGATGTTATCTTAATCTAGACCTCATGTAAAAAAGCACACTGTGGGACAGTAATAGTAGTCCATTCTACCTGTTTTTAATTTTCCTACTCTCAGACACCCCCTGTGAAAAATAGATTAAACCAACACATCATTTATGCATCAGTGCTAGACTGGGGTTTACTCTGTATGGAATGTACAGACTGAAGTTTGTAGCCATTGGCTTTTGATAAATGTTTTAAAATGCTGGTTTGGCAGTAGCATTTAAGAGGAAAAAACCCTTAGACAGTCGATGGCTTAGAAGAAAAGTTCACAGTTTGAGGATAATCCATACTTCAATAAAGATTCTTAAATTCATTGCTCCTTGACTGAGCTACAAAATCTGTAATAAATTTGTATGAAGTCAATATTGGAAAAATGAGTAATAAGAAACTTCTCCCAACCCTGAAAAGTACTTCTGTTGTGTGTATGCGCCTATGACTGTGTTTGCAACTGTTGAGGAAGGAAGCAAAGTGTGATACCCAGAGTCCTCTCCCCTGGGGGGTTATGTGGAGGGAGTTGTCAAGGGTTCATTTGCAGAAGAGGGTCTTCTCAGCCATGTTTCCATTGAGGCCGTCACATGCCTCTCACCTCACCTCATCTGTGCCTGGGATAGGCTGGGTTAATTGGGGTGTTGGAGGTTAAAATCTGATTCTAGGCAAGTCTGTGAAAGCTGTGTGCATATGACTGCTAGCCACAGGGCCTCTCAGAGCTGAAGGGGCCTGGCAGGTACCCTAAGTGAGAGAAACGGAATGGATGGAAGACCAGAGGGAGGAGTGGCGGCTGTGGTGACTTGAAGTGCACATTTAGGGATGCAAGAGGCCGGGCATGGTGGCTCACACCTGTCATCTCAGCACTTTGGGAGGCAGAGGCTAGAGGACTGTCTGAGCCCAGGGGTTTGAGACCAGTCTGGGTAACTTGGTGAGATCTCGTCTCTGCAATAAATCAAAAAAACTAGCTGGATGTGGTGGCGTGTGCCTGTAGTTCCAGCTGCTTGGAAGGCTGAGGCGGAAGGATCGCCAGAGCCCAGCAGGTCGAGGCTGTGGTGGCTGGGAGCGTGCCACTGCACTCCAGTCTGGGCAACAAAGTGAGACTCCTCCTCCAAAAAAGAAAAGAGTGCAAGGGCTGCTCAGTTTCAGTTTTTGCTGTCATTCAGGTTTGCTGGCTAATGTCGAGAGGAACTTGGATTTCTTTGTTCCTAGATAAATTGGAAATTCCTGTTTTAATGTAAAATCTTTTGATTGTTTTTATTGTGGTACAATATACATAACATAAAATTCACTATTTTAACCAACCATTTTAAGTGTACAGTTTAGTGACATTAAATACATTCACATTATTGTGAAACCATCTTCAGAATGTTTTTCATCTGTACCTGATAAACAGTTTTCCACTCCCCTGCGCCCCCTGAAGCCTCTGGCAACCACGATTCTACTTTCTCTTTATGAATTTGACCACTCTGGGTACCTCATATATGAAGGATCACACAATATTTGATCTTTCGTGACCTGGCTTATTTCACTCCACATATGTCTTTCAAGGTTCATCCATGGAGTCACATGTGTCCGAGTTTCTTTCCTTTTTAAGACTAAATAATATGCCATTGTATTTATGTACTCCATTTTGTTTTATCCGTTCATCCACCCAACACTTGGGTGACTTCCACCTTTTGGCTCTTATGAATAATGCTGCTAGGAATCTCCTGATTTATTTGTTTATTTATTTTAAATTTTAAAACAGAATTTATTAGAGAAAGAAGAGGGGAAAGATAGAGAGACATGCCAGGGCTGGCATGGGTGAGAATATCTCCTGATTTTTAAAACAGCATGTTGACCACGTGAAGGATGTCTCAAGGCTGGATTGTGGTCTTGGGCGGCCAGTTTGTGACCTGTGGCTTAGGATGAATATGTAGCAGTCAAATCACACTTTTCCTCAAATGGAAAGGGATATGAAAGCAACAATTTAATGGAGTCCTAGGTGGCCCAGAAGAGTTAAACCAGACTGGACTTCTATAGGGCAGAGGAGAGCTTGGTGCCTTGTGATCATGACTGCCTGCAGGTCGTGCTGGCATTCTGTTCTCTGCTGCCCATGGCAGGGACTGTGCTGACTGAACACTTAGTACAATGCCGTGTCCATCCCCTGAGAAGACCCCTCAACTGCTGGCAAAATGCTTCATTGTTGTAATTATTATTATTATTAGTTTAGGAGAATCAATGCTCTTTTATATGTGATATTTCCATTTTTATTTCATGGCAGAGAAGCAAGTCCGTACCCTAAGAAAAATCAATCTTTAGGGGCTGCCCACCCAGCTGGGCCTCGGCAGGGGGCGTTGTTCCAAACAGCTTCCACGAGGAATACAACTCAGGATTTACATTTAAAAATAAATAACCTTCTGCTCACCAGTGACCATCCGAGGGCATGTGAATGACCACAGAAGCGATGACAAACGCTTTAGAAAACTGCTCCTCCTTATCAGAATCTAGGCAAAAACACAGTTTTTGTCATCCTGAAGAAATGGGAAGACATGACTGCAAGTTTTCCTGACTCTAAATTACCTACAAAGATTCATCGTGATCAGCGCTGTTTTCCCAGGGCTGAGCACATTGCTTTGTATACTGTGGGTGCTTGATAAATGTGTGTGGATATTGAACTTAACAACTGTATGCAGTTATTATAGGAAGCCCTTAGAAGGGTTTCACAAGTGATGAAAACAAAACATGGGACGAAAAGTATGTCTCAGTGTGTGTGTTTTAAATATTCTTTCTGAAATCGATATTTGCTTTTAAAACAAAGACTTAACCAAAATTAGCTCTTAATGTCAAAAAGATCCTGTCAGTAGTTGCAGCAGGACATATAGGTTAATACCAAAAGAGTGCTATTAGTAATGACCAAAGACCTTTAGCCTCCTGTTCCAAATTCTGTTTTACTGTATAGAATGAGAATGTAAACTCTATCATGTTGGGCTATTTAGTAACTTATTAGTGCATTCATCTTTTCATCATTTGACAGGTGGAAGTAGCAGTTCAGTTTTTAGTTTTAATTATAAGGGATTCCAGATGTCGAATGCTCCCCAAATTAAAACCAGAGCTGCTCGTATGTCTTTTCAAAGTAGGCTGACTTCAAGGTATCTGCTTTTCATTTCAAAATGTTATTAAAGCTATTACTAAGAAATTCATAGTCTTAGCCTGTTCCAATAATTGACACCTTTAAAGTGACTACACAGATTTAGAGTGTGCAGAAAAGTAAATTTGTCTTAGAGAATGACCCTAATCATCTATTTCCATATAATGGACAAATCAGTGTCCTTGCAATTAGCCTGGGAGTTGATGAATTAAGCTAAAGGGGGAGAATTAAGCTAAAGGGCTCCCCCTTCCCTCGCTCTCTGCTCTTTTCCTAATTAAACGGCACTTACAGATACTCGTCATTTAGGAGTGAAGATTTAATGATTGGCCCTTACCTGAATTTACAGTGCCTCGGTTTTATTTTTGCCCCTTGCAACAAGCAGAAACATTTTCATGGAAACAAGTCAACTGCAGCTAGAAACTTAAAAAAAAAAATGTACTTTGAGAAGCAGTCTTGGGGGAAGTCCCCTCCCCAAGAACCTCCCAACACACATTTCCTAGCTGGCTGGTCCTTGTATACCTGCAAGAGTGTCTTCTGAACAGCAGAGATTTTCGGTCATTAGAAGGCTAGCTGGCTGGGCTGGTACATTAGAGGAATAACTTGTTTGGTGTAAACTGAGCCTGTTTCTGAGGCAGAAATGTTAGGCTTTTATCCTCTGGAGTGTGATTGAAAGGGTGAGAAGTTAATTTGGCAGCCCGGCTTCTACGGTTTCATCATGCTTCTCCCGCGCCCTCCCCCAGCCCGGCGAAGCCCTGGGACGGCAGGGCCTCGCGCCTGCCCTCATACAAGGCAGGACCGTGACCCGAAACGGAACCCCTCTCCCCAGGGCGCATTCGGAGCCGCAACAGCTTGGCTCAAGTGTTTCTCATGAACAGCCGTCCTGAGCACTTGATCTAAATCATGCCATTTCCTTCACAGCGTGGCACAGTTAACAAGTCAGTGCACCGACACAATCTACAGATGGCAGTTCAAAAGGTGCGGGTCCCCCCAGCAAGATGAAGGGCGGGCGGTTCCAGGGGGATGCTCATTACGGGAAGGCGGCCGGGGCCGGGGAGGGGGCGCTCCCGAAGGGTGTGAGCGCCCAGCCGGGCCGCGGACTGGGACCGCGACTGGGACCGGGACGGGGGGGGGGGGCGGGCTCGGGGCGGGGGGCGTCCGCCCGACTCTGCAAAGGCCCGCGTGGCTGCGCGAGCCCGGCCGG
>CAUYQG010183797.1:116-14048 GCA_963574415.1 Tarsius wallacei
CCTGTGTGGTTAGTGGAAATGTAAATCAGCATTTCTAAGAGGAGGGAATCTGGCAAGGCCTCCAAAATGTACATATATTAAGGCTCAGCAACTCTAGCTCTAGGAATTAATCCTTCAGCTATACTTGCTCATGCATAAATTGATACATGTACAGAGTTATTTACTACCCTTGACAGTTTTAATAAGATTTTGAAAAAAAAATTGGTCTTTCGATTATTATTAGCTATAAATAAACCAATAACTTCCATGAAAAACAAATTTCAGAAAAAAGGTTTAAAACAAAACTCTCAAGTTGGTTTGACAGTTCGATTTTGGTATTTACTCTAATAGTTCCTAATGGCTGGTCTGATTCAGCTGTATCTGAATCAACTGGAATTCTCTTCATTAAAAGAAACAAAAAAGATACCAAAGCCTTATTATCCTAGACCTACCAAGCCAGAATGTAAGAGGTGAGGCAAAGGACCAACCAGTATATATACATATTTTTTGAGTTGGCGTCTCACTCTTGTCGTCCAGGCTGGAGTACAGCAGCATGCTCCTGGCCACCACAGCCTCCACCTGCTGGAATTTGGTGATCCTTCCGCCTCAGCCTTCCAAGTAGCTGGAATTATGGATGCACGCCACCATGCCCAGCTAATTTTTGATTTATTGTAGAGACGAGATCTTGCCAAGTTGCCTGGGCTAGTCTCGAACCCAGGGGCTCAGGCAATCCTCTCGCCTCGACCTCCCAAAGTGCTGGGATTATAGGCTGAGCCACTGTGCCTGGCCCAACCAGTATTTTTAGTAAAGAATCTAGATGTGGGAGTTATTCTGCCTTAAACTATAATGAAACAAAGGCATGACTCTTCTCCCTGAGCAGGCAAACTGTCATCAGGTCGGACATTAACCTCTCAGACCCAGACTAGGAAACTCGAAAAAAAGTGTAGGCAAATGGTCTAAACTTCTGAGAAAAACATCAGGGTTTACAGAGCGCAGAGGAATGAGACTTAGTCCAGGCTAAGCTGGTAATGTGTTTAAAAATAACAAGGTCAGCAGGGCGGTCAAGTTCCTTTTCCAGTTAGTTGAGGTCTTGGCAGCCACGTTTCAATCACTTTTGTTCCAGAAGAACTCTAAGCAGTTTCTCTTAACCTAGGCAGTCGGTCCCTTTGCTATGTTTAATTTTCTTCTTTTTCAAGTCCTTTTGCCAAGACACCCAGTGAACTAGTCCTTTCACTGTCAAGGCCCAAAGGATTACACCCACATTCTCAGCATCTTTGGACTAGACAAGCTAAATGACAAGAAGATATATCTTCAGTCAGTTTTTGGATTTGCGAACACGTCTACTGGTTTATGGTCAGCTGGACATGATTCTTAACTTCTGCAATATATACCCACTCCTACCCCTTCCTTCCATTGAAGAAAAAAAGAACTTACTAGGTGATGGCTGGGTCTACAGTAATTTTATTGTAACAGAGAAACCAGGCTGCAATAAGTCTACATGACTGGAGCAAATGGTGGTTATCTGTCCAAAGGGTGAAGCCCGAGTCCAGCTGGCAGCACAAAAAGCCCAGAATACTCTCTTTCCTGGTACTACCCTGGACCGCCTCACTCATGATGTGAGATGAGTGACTGTACGACCACACCGAACAAAGGGAGGAGGTCCAACTGGACCAGGGCCACATCTCCATGGAGACCACCACACAATCATCGAAGAGGATGCTGAGATCAAGTGCAGTTACCTACACCTCCACTGCTCTTTGCTGAGAAAGACGAGGATATGGCATGAGCAGAAAATCATGTTCCTCCTTCTTAAATAAATCCTGAGAGGATGGGGTTTGTGGTCAGTCAGGCAGTAGCATGGGATGAAAATCTAGGCTAGTTAGAAATCTTTATGCGTAAGGAAAAGAACAGCAATGATAAGGAGAAGAGAGCCTTCTCTTTTTCTTAAATAAGATGGGAAACAGCATCTTTTATTTTCCTTGCTCCGGTAGCAGCAGACTCATTGGTATTCATAAAACACAATTTCTGCAGTATGGTCTGCTGAAAAGGTTGCTCTATCATGGAGGACAACATGAGGCCGACTGTCAGTGATGGAACAAGGTCTTCTCTGAAAGCCTCTGATAAGTGCTACTTTTCACAAGAAGTCACCGACACCTTTACTTGCTTCAGTTAAAGCTTCTCAAATATTGCAATGGCATAATTTACAGGGTTTTTGGCGCTATGACTTTCTTGCATATGTAAACTCTTTCAGAAAAGTTGGAGATAAAAGGACAGGGAAGTTTGGTTTACACCCACAAAGTTCCAGACGCCAGCCATGGATGCCTCTGCCCTACGTCACTACATGTTCTTTTCTGATGGCTGAGTGTTATGTACTGTGGTTGACAGAAATGATCCACGCACCACCGTTCACCCTCCCTCATCCTCCGTGTGAAGCTCACAACAGCAGTGGCGGAAGACACAGAGGTTGTCTCTGCTCCCTTGCACCAGGGACATTACTCGGTGACTTGGTGAATGGCATGGACAAGGCAGCCCACGTTACTGGAAGTGACTCCTGCCACAGAGAGGCAGCCGTCCTTTGTCATGTAGATGGAGAACTCCTTGGACAGACGTTCCACCTGTTCAGACTTTAGCCCTGTGAAACAAAACATGCCAATCTGGTCAGTGATGTGTTGCCAGTTGTGGGAGGAACCTTCCTTCTTGAGGTTGGAGACCAGCTGAGTCCGCATGCTCATTATGCGATCGGCCATGCCTTTTACTTCTTGTAACCATTGTTTTTGCAAGTCTAGGGTGTTCAGAATGGTAGAGGCGATCCGGGCCCATCGAGAGGAGGGTTGGAATACATTGGACGGATCAAGATTTTCAGTTGTGACTCCACCCTTTTGGCTTCATCTGCATGTTTGCAGATCACAGTGAAGACTCCCACACGCTCACCTTATAAGCCCATGTTCTTGGCATATGGTTGGCAGAGACAAACATCAATGCCCTTTTCCATCGCCTGTGGCAAACAGCCCAGGCATCCTTGTTACCATCACCACTGGCAAAGCCTTGGTAGGCCATGCCAAAGAATGCAAAGAGATTCTTTTTCTTCACCACTGTTGCTGTTTCCTTCTACTGCTCTGGACGAGGGTCCACTCCAGTGGGATTATGGGCACAAGCATGCAGGAGAAGAACACTCTTTTCTGGAATTTTTGAAATGTCCTCCATGGTGCCCATGAAGTCAAAACCGCAAGTCTTGGGGTCATAGGATCGATAATCTTGCAGCTGCATGCCAGCATCCCTGAAGATGGGTGTGTGATTTCCCCAGGTTGGTTTGGGTAGGAAGACACCTGGGCTGGACTTAAAAAATCTTTGCAGAAAACTGGCACCGATCCTTAACGCCCCAGTTCCAGAAATGATCTGCACAGTGGTAAACCGGCCACTGTTCAAAACTTCACTATTCTCACCCAGAGCTAGTTCTGCAGATGCCTTGCAAAATTCAGCCAGTCCTCCAATGGACAGATATTCCTTACCCATATTTATTGGGGCAATCTGGGCCTCTGCCTTGCGAACACTAGAGCGTACATAAGGCTTTTCATTATTGCCCCGGTAGGCACCAACTCCCAGATTCATCTTTTTTGCTATTGGTATCTTTTAAAGGCTTTGGTGACTCCTAGAATGGGATCTGGGGGTCCCATCTCCACATGGGCCCACCAGGGGCTGGCTCTAGCGGAGACTGCGGCGGTGAGGCCTGGGTGAAAGGAGGAGGCAATTCCGGGGAAGACATGACCAGAGTGTAGCAGGGCCATGGTGGACGGCAGGAGGGCGGTGGTAGCTGCAGGACTGAGCAGAGGGCAAGCAGGTATAGACACTCTACTTTTTTTTTTCCTTTGCCAGTGGCAGTGGCTCAAGCCTGGAACCCCAGCACTTTGGGAGGCCAAGGCGAGAGGATTGCCTGAGTCCAAGGGTTCAAGACCAGCCTGGGCAACTTGGTAAGACCTTGTTTCTACAATAAATCAAAAACAGCCGGGCATGGTGGGGTGTGTTTATAGTTCCAGCTTCTTGGAAGGGTGAGGCGGAAGGACAGCTTGAGCCCAGCAGTTGAGACTGTGGTGGCCGTGAACGTGCCACTGCACTCCAGCCTGGGCGACAGAGTAAGACTCTGACTCAAAAAAAATGAAAAACAAAACAAAAAAATAAATACTTTTAAAGGGGATATTGAGTATAACAAGTTTGAGGGCCACTGTTCTAAGGTCTCCAGAGAGTGGAGACAACAATACATTGCTCAATCTGTAAGCCAACTAAACTTTTTCTTCTTCCTCTCACACTATCCTTTTCCCTTCGTTCCTTTTCCTCTCCTTTCTTCTTCTTATATGTAACATATACTATGAGACTGCTGTGTTTTAAATTCTAACATAAGTAATACAATTGCAACAGAAATGAATACTGTATAACTCTGGCAACTGAGAACCTTAAATCTAGTAGAAGTAATGCATATATACTCAAACAGTTAAAGCCGTAAACAAAATTCAGTGGGAGAAAGCAGAGGAGGCTGAAGCTAATATTTATAAAACAATTAATTAAATATTTACTAGATCTAATATTTAGTAGTATATACATAGTCTTAGGTCTCTAAAAGGGGGCTCTATTTTGTGCTCTGTGATAAAAATCACTTTGATGCCTTTCACACAATGGAGTTATTTACCTTGATCAAATCTTCCACATACTAGAATAAGGAGCAAATTTTAAAACTGCTTAGAAATCCGTGCCTATAGCAGTTTCTTAGTACATATCCAGCAGTTAATTTATTGATTAAGTAGCTGGAATTTCAGTATTCCAAAGTTATCACTTAATTACTTTTATAGAGAAAATTGTAAGCATAGTTAGAAGATAAAACCCTTCAGGGGATTCTATTTCTAGAATTATCTGGATTTCAAAAAAAGATGGCTATTTATGTCTTATATTTTGCCAATACCCAAACATACATGCTGAACTCTGACTAACTCTTAACAGTTTTGTGTGTATATTTGTCTATGTGTGAATTCTTTAAAGTTTTCAATGTATAAGATCACAGTCTTTCATGGAGAAATATTTGGATGTTTCATCATTAAATAGGATGTAAGCTGTAGGTTTTCCATGGTTGCTCTTTATCAAGTTGGGGTTTTTTTTTTTCTTTCTATTTTTGGCTTGCAGAGTTGAAAGGATGTTAGATCTTGCCAAATTCAAACACATCTATTGAGATGATTGTGTTTTCTTCTTTTTTCTTTTTTTTTTGAGTTGGAGTCTCACCCTGTCGCCCAGACTGGATTGCAGTGGCCACTCCCGGCCACCGCAGTCTCGACCTGCTGGGCTCCGGCCATCCTTCCGCCTCCGCCTTCCAAGCAGCTGGAACTACAGGCGCGCGCTACCACGCCCTGCTGATTTTTTTTTTGATTTATTGTAGAGATGAGGTCTTGCCAAGTTCCCCAGGAGTGTCTCGAACCTGTGGGCTCAGGCAATCCACTCACTTCGGCCTCCCAAAGGCGCGGGATTACAGGCTGGGCCACCGAGCCCGGCTTGTTTTCTTCTTTCAATCTATGAATAAGGTGTGTTACATGGATTCGTTTTGATTATGTGAGACACCTTTACAGTCCTAAGCTAAATCCAACTTAGTCAAGAGGCACAATCTTTTTTAAGTGTTGCCAAGTTCCATTTTCTATTATTTTGTTGAGGATTTTTGTACATATATTCATAAGCAGTGCTTGTCTTTAATTTTCTTTCCTTGTGATATCTTATTCTGACTTTTGAGTCAGAGCAATACTGACTTCATAGAGTGGATAACCTCATAGTGTTTCCCTTTTCTATTTTTCAGAAAACTTTTTGGAAGGTTGGTGTTTGTTTTTTAAATGTTGGTATATTTCCCCAGTTAAGTAGTCATCTTTTCTGGGACTTTCTTTGTAAAAAGTTTTTTGATTACTCCATACTAGTTATAGGTCTGTTAAAATTTTCCATTTTTTCTTTTTCTTTTTTTTTTGAATTGGAGTCTCACTCTGTCGTCCAGACTAGCACACTCCTGGTCACTGCAGCCTCGACTTGCTGGGCTCCGGCAATCCTTCTGCCTCAGCCTTCCAAGTAGTTGGAACTACAGGCACGTGCTACCACTCCCGGCTAATTTTTTTTGATTTATGTAGAGATGAGGTCTTGCCAGGTTGCCCAGATGGGTCTCGAACCTATGGGCTCAGGCAATTCACTCACCTCAGCCTCCCAAAGCGCGGGATTACAGGCTGAGCCACCAAGCCCAGCCACTTTCCATTTTTTCGATTAGTTTTTGTAGTTTATGTCAATCTAGGAATTTATTCATTTCATCTAGTTTATCTAATTCATTGACAACAATGTTTATAGTATTTTCTCATAATCTTTTTAAAAAATTTCTGCAAGGTCTGCTCTTTCATGCATGATTTTAGTAACTTGAATGGTGTCTCTTGTTTCTTTGTTAGTTTAGCTAAACATTTGTCAATTTTGTAGATTTCTTTAGATAACCACCCTTTGGTTTTGCTGTTTTTTTTTTCTCTAGTGTTTTCCCATTCCCTTTTTTTCCCCCTATTCCTTCTTTTTTCTTTGTTTTGTTTTGTTTTCATCTGCTTGCTATGGGTTGAGTTTGGTCTTCTTTTTCCAATTTCAAAGGATTAGTGGTTAGGTTATTGATCTAGATCTTCCTTCTTTTTCAATGTACAGTAAGTTCCCTACATACGAACAAGTTCCATTCCAAGAGCTTGTTCATAAGTCCAATTTATTCCTAAGTCCAACAAAGTTAGCCTAGGTACCCAACTGACACAATCGGTAATAGGTTTATCATACTTTTCACATAAATATTACATAAAAAACAAACAAAAACAAAGAATAAAGGAAACATTTTTAATCTTACAACATAATACCATGAAAAGTATAGTAGTATTGTGCAGTACAACAGCTAGCATATAGGCGTTGGCTAAGAAAGAATTCCCAGACAACTAACTTGGACATGAGAGCACAAATTCACATCTTGAAGGTTGGCATCTTAAAGGTTTGCATACAGGAGATTTACTGTAGTCATTTACAGCCATACATTTTTCTCTCAGGATTGTTTTTCTGTACCTCATAAGTTTCAAAAAGTTTTGTTTTTATTTGCTTTAGTCTTATAGTAGTTTCTACTTACACTTATAATTTCCTTTGATCCATTGGTTATTTAGGAATGTGTTTAATTTCCACAAATATTTGTAAATTTCCCAAGTTTCCCTCTATTATTAATTTCTAATTTTATTCCTTTGGTTAGAAAACATACTGTGTATGATTTTAATCCTTTTAAATTTATTGTCTTGTTTTATGATCTAGAATATGATATACCTGAAAAATTTCCCATGTGCAATGAAAAAGAATGCATATTTTGCTATTTGAGGTGACATATCTATAGATGTCTTTAGGTCTAGTTGGCTTATAGTGTTGCCCAAGTCTTCTGTTTCTTTGCATATCCTCTGTTTAGTTGCTCTATCTATTACTGAAACTAGTGTAGGAGCCAAAAGATATGATACCTTTTCTAATCCATCATAGTGGTCATACCTGACATTCCTATAAAAAAGACAAATTAACAAAAGAAATGCATAACAAATTTGCTTAATCAGTTTTCCGTGACATGAGAACCTTCAGAAACAAAGACACCAAGACTCAGGGAAAACCATTGATTTTTAATGCTTAGGTTTGTTGAAAAATGAAGAACCATGTAGAAATATGATTGGACAAAACAGGGAACAATATAATGGTGATAGAGTGGGAAAATCTAACAAGGGCTGTGTGTTCAGATTCTTCTTGACCTCTCTGTGTGGCATTCCTTCCTTCTGGGCATAGAGTAGGCCCTCTTTTGAAATGAGGGTGCTATGACCTACTATTAGACAAGATAGGTCAGAGAATTTCTTTATTACCAACTCTTACACAGAAAGGTAGGCGAGGGTTAAGATAATATTTCTAGGTTTTATGGTTAATTTTAAGGGAGAGGAGTTCTAGTTTCTATGACCTGCCGTGGGGAAGAGGAATTATAGTTTTTATGGCTTGCCTTGGGGGAGAGAGAGAAATAGGCAGAAGAAAGGCAGGTCAGAAAGAGAATTTGCTACTGAGATCTTTCTAATGTCCTTCAGTGCTAAGTACTCAGCATGCCAAAGTACCAGACTTGAGATATTATTTTCTGAGTCCCAACAGTGATATATTTAATTTTCCAACTATTATTGTTGAACTGTTTATTTCTCCTTGCAATTTAGTTAGTTTTTGCTTCATGTATTCTATGCTGGGAATCTGTGGTTAGGGACATATATATGTTTAGAATTGCTATGCCTTCCTGATGGATTGACAATTTTATTATTTTTAAAATGTACTTGTTTATCTCTGGTAACAATTTTTGCTTAAAATTGATTTTGTCTGTTATTAATGTAGTCACTTTATTTTTCTTTTAGTTACTATCTGCAAGAAACGTCCTTTCCCAGTCCTTCTACTTTCACTCTGTTTGGGACTTTGAATCTAGGATGAATTCCTTTTTGACAGCATCGGGTTGGATGAGTTGGGTTATTTATTTGTTACCATTTTGCTAACCTCTGCCTTTTGATAAGAGTTTAATAAATTTGCACTTAATCTAGTTGCTGATAAGGTAGGATTTTATTTTCTATTTTTATTTTCTACATGTGTTATATTATTTTTTCCTCAATACCTTCATTACTGCCTTTGTTTGTGTTAAGTAGATATTTTCCAGTGCATCATTTAAATTTGTTTCTTTCCCCCCCACCTCCCTAAATTGTTTCTTTTTACATTATGTTTTTGAGCTATTTTCTTAATAATAGCCTTGGAGCTTACCATAAAATTTTAATTTATAACAATTTAGTTCAGACTAATACCAATTTAATTCTGACAACATGCAAAACAATTGTTCTCGTGTTACTCTGTCTCCCTGCTTTTTTCCTGGTATTATAGTCACAGTTACATATTTACACGAGGGCCCATCAACTTAGATTTATAATTATTCAATTTTGCAGTTGTTTTCAAATCGAGGGGGAAAAGAAGTTACAAATAAAACATATATTTACATTGTCTTTTATATTTATCTTGTATTTAACTTTACCTGTGCCCTTTATCTCTCCATGTGAATTTGAATAATGTGCTGGTGCCATTTTGCAACTTGAAGTGATACTAAAAACAAGTCATGTGGCCATTGTACATGATTTCCTAACACTGAAAGCGTAGATTTAATGACATGGGAAGTCGGGCTTGGTAGCTCAGCCTGTAATCCCGCTCTTTGGGAGACCGAGGTGAGTAAATTGTCTGAGCCCGCGGGTTCGAGACCCACCTGGGCAACTTGGCGAGACCGCATCTCTACAATAAATCAAAAAATTAGCCGGACGTGGTAGCGGCGCGCTTGTAATTCCAGCTACTTGGAAGGTTGAGACGAAAGGATCGCCAGAGCCCAGCAGTTCGAGACTGTGGTAGCCGGGAATATGCCACTGCCCTCTGGCCTGGGCGACGAAGTGAGACTCCAACTAAAAAAAAAATGACATGGGAAAATATTCATACTATATTTATAAATCTTAAAAAGTTAGTTATAAATCAGTATGCATGCCATGATCCTATTTATATAAAAAGTAAATATATTTTATATATACATGAAACTGTTCCCACAGTGTTGACAAGAATTGCATGGTAGGGTTCTGGACATAGCTATAATTAAGCACTAATCAGGCTGCACTTTGGCACACTGCCTTGTTGCTAAAAGTCAGGTAGTGCTAGATACTGACCATTGGCATCCTCATTGTTCCTATAAACAAAGTCTCAGACATTAGAATCATGAGGCTTTTGTTTCAGGTTCACTTAAGATGCTTTTTAGACCCTGAATTCCAGTGAGACAGCTGACGCCAACCAGTTTGGAGACGCTCACAGAGGAACTGGATCAGCATGAGAATACAACTTCTTCATATCCTTGTCTTTTGACTCTACCCTGCACTCTTTAACCAGTCAACGTTCTCCACACTGGCCCACGTCAGAACCCTTAAAAACCTTATCCCCGCACTCTTTTGGGAGATGGATTTGAGTTGCCCTCTCATCTCCTTCTTTGACAGCCGTATGATTAAACCTCTATTTCTGCAGCAACCTGGTATCTTGGCGTATTGACTTGCTGCACATATCAGGCAACAGATCTATTACAGTTACACCCACACAATAATTTAAAACTGACAAGCAATCTGTATGCCAAATTATTAACAATGCTTATATATGTGTCGTGAAAAATAATGATGATTTAAAAGTTTTAAATAGTGGCCAGGTGCGGTGGCTCAAATTTGTAATCCTAGTATTTGGGAGGCTGAGGTGAGAGAATTGCCTGAGCCCAGAGATTCGAGACCAGCCTGGGCAACTTGGGGAGACCTTGTCTCTACAATATATCAAAAAATTAGCTGGGCATAGTAGTGCATGCCTGTAGTCCCAGCTCCTTGGAAGGCTGAGGCGGAAGGATCACTGGAGCCCAGCAGGTCGACGCTGGGGTGGCTGTGAGCATGCCACTGCACTCCAGCCTGGGCGACAGAGTGAGACTCTGACTCAAAAAAAAAAAAAAAAAAGTGATTATTTTATTGTTGTTTTCCAAGTTCATTTCTATGAATATAGGCAACTTATGTAAAAAGAAAAACATTGGTGTTGAATATTTCTTAATTTCTTATTCTTCATGAAGATGTTCATAGGTAGATTAATAAAATATAGTGTTGAAAAGAATTTGTTCTGGCATTTCAGAGTTGGATCTTTAAACAATTGATTTCCTAACCAGAACCCAACTAGAGTGTAAACTCTTTAACACTTATTTATATAGCCTGAAATCTACACAGTGTTAAATATACTTGCACATGCAATCCATATTTGTTCAGGATATGAACCAATGACTCCATAACTTGATGAATGAATATATGGATAAAAAAATGAAAGTGATTACAGTCTATATACACTTTGCTTCTTCTCGTACTACCTGGGAGAAATTACTAATTAGAATTGCATTTGAGACTCTTTTGTTACAATTCTGAAATGAATGATTTATTGCTTATAAAAGGGTATGAGATACTAGGTGAAAAGCCTTATGTAAATGTGAAATATTATTTTACTCATTGTGACTTTTCAAATGATCTGAAAGACTCTTAACATATGGTGATTGCCCAAAGCAGCTGACAAACCTGGTTACCTTGGTGCACTTTGCTTTTAACAAATAAAAGTGAAGTTGGGAGGGGAAAAAAATCATATTCAAAGTTACTCCGTATAAGCTGAGACTTACCAGACTTACCAAGCCAAATGAATAATATTTACTTTCATTTAAAAATTATATAATCCAACCATAGTATGTTTATATAGGCGTATTAAATATAGCTATTATTAATTTATACCATGGGGCCATGATTAATGTTTTTTCTGCCCCAAGACTTTATTTTTTTTTTTCCTCTTTTTCTCAAACATGTTTGGCATTTAGAAGTTTTAGAGTAATTTCCCCCTTTGGTTTCATCTGGGGTCTCTGCTGTCCCAGAACCTCCTTCTGACCTCAGTGTTGTGTTTTCATTTAAAATAGGGCATGCATATAAATGTCAGCAATACGGGCAATTAGAAGCTTGAAAAGAGCTGTAACATAAACCAGCATTATAGTGAAATGGATATTGCCTTAAGCTGCCTGAAATTCACTTGCTGTTGGAAAGACAATATCCTGCCATTCTCCCATGGTGGCCTTCAGTTGAACGCATTTGGCTAAGGATTGACCCATTATTAAGATAAGTCTCTGCCTGGCTTAAAACAATGAAGAAACACAGAGGGAGTGAAGCCAGCATGAGATATAGCCAGCACTGGGCAGAAATGTGACACGGGATTAGACTTTAATAGCTGTCTGTGGTGCTATCTGTGAAATCCAATACGATCCTGATTCCCTTGAACTGGACAGTAGGTACATGCTGTTTGGGCTTGCCTAAAGTTTTCAGGTTTTTGAAGGAACTGTTGTCGATTATCTAGGCATGTGTATGTTATTTTTATTTTTTAACACCATCACCACCGACAACAATAACAACAACCCCAACAATAACAACGAGTTCAGCACATCTGGTATCAGCTTACCTGTATTCATCTTAACTTTCTCTGTGGCTAAGAAAAAGTTTGCTATGCCACAAACTGGTTTTGCAAAGTTAGAAAATGGAATATGTTTTTAGACAAGGCATATCATACTGTTCCAATTTAACCACTTCCAAAGATGCTCGACCTTTGTGCACTCAACGGTGCTTTCTTTCACTAGCTGGAGGCCTTTTGACACACTGTCAGCTGGGCTCTGGCTCACCCCATGTGACCTTGCAGAAAATTTTCAAACAAGATAAAGTTGCTATTGAAAGTCTCTCCTGGGCTTGCAAACTTTGTCCAGCCTGTTCTAGGGTGTAGAGGAATAACAAAATGCAAGAGGATACCAAACAACATGTATACATTTGCAGATCTGGATATACATTCATATATGAGATTTGGTGGTAAGGAGAAAAGAAAATTTGGGGGATAACTTACAAAATTACCTGTTCTCTTGCTGTTAGGGTGAGTCATTTTAATTAAATATATCTCTGGTGAGGTGTTTCCATGATCCTGACTTTTAGTTCCTAACAACATTTCATCTCGTCAAACTCAGCTTTATAAAACTCATATGCAAAGCTGAACTGAAATGAGGGAATGTAATTGAGTGTAGGAGGGAAACTTATATCACCGCTCTGCTTGTAAAAATCAAGGTTTCTATGCAGACTGTGAGCTATAGTTTTGGCTGTCTTAGGAAAGACTTTTAAAAATCCATGCTGTCAACAGACTTTTGAGGCTTTCCAGATTTCAGGGAAGGTTAAATAGACCATGAAACATATAAGAAAGTATGCCCGGGCAATGAGAATTGGGAGAAACTAGAATGGTCTACAAAGGAAGTTGGCTGGCTCTCTCTTGCTGAAAAAGTTCAGTGACATTTGAGGTCCTGAACTATTTTGCTTGAGATGGCTTAAGTGGCACAGATGCCAGAATGCCTATGATGGTTTAAATTCCTAACTGTCCGTAGGCAAGTACGTGGATTAAACAGCTTTCCATGGTCAAGTTCAACACTGTATTTCAGATTCAATGTAAGTACTCTATCTTCACTTTCTTTGCATACTTTTCTATATAGCCAAGTATAATTGTTTCCAAACAGATAAACACTGCCCTTTTACAGTATAGAAACATTTTTCACTAAGTGAAGGAATTGGGCCTCAGAGACAACTGGAATGATACATTTTATGTATTTCATGAATTAAGATGGTTACTGTATCACTGAGACCAGAGAACTCTCCAAAACATTAAGATTGAAATCACTCACATTTCATTGTTTTCTTTTTCTTTTCCTTTATTATTTATTTTCTTTTATCTTAAAGATGTGGGGTAAAATTCAGGGTTAGGTATACAATGCAGGTACCCTTGTTGATGAGGTGTGCCCCTCCCTCACCCGCAGTTTCCCTCAACTGCCAATTCCACCCCCCCATTCCCTAGCAGTTTCCCACTACTGCCAATCCCTTTCTTATAGTGTTATGATGATTGTTCAAGGTCTGCTTATAAGTGAGGACCATTTAATTGTTTTCTTATCAGCCTGCCTTCAAGTATTCTCAGTCACACTTATACATACATCTAGTCAACTTCTTTTTTTTTTGAGTTGGAGTCCCACTCCATCATCCAGACTGGAGTGCAGTGGCCGCTCTCGGCCACGGCAGCCTCGACCTGCTGGGCTCCGGCGATCCTTCAGCCTCAGCCTCCCGAGTAGCCGGAATTACAGGCGCGCGCTACCATGCCCGGCTAATTTTTTGATTTATTGTAGAGATGAGGTCTCGCCTGCCCAGGCGGGTCTCGAACCCGCGGGCTCAGGCAATCCACTCACCTCAGCCTCCCAAGGCGCGGGATTACAGGCTGAGCCACCGAGCCCGGCTG
>CAUYQG010183799.1:0-22718 GCA_963574415.1 Tarsius wallacei
GAGAATATGTTATCTCTATCTGCCCCCAAGTTGTACTGATGCTCTCAACAGACAAGACTCTGAAAGACTAAACAGGCACAGGGCTAGTCTTGGAGAAATATTCTTACCTGGATGGAAGGAGATGGCAAGACACAGCCTGAGGCCAGTGGCTTCTCTTACACATGGCTCAGGAAGCAGGGAAGACCAAAGCCCAAGGTGCAGCTTGACAGGGATGCCTCAGTGGTACAATATGTGGATGGGCACATTGGAAGTCAGAAAAGAAACACACCTGATTGCAAACCTGAATTACTTGGAAAACACCTTGAAAAATGAATGATTTGATCTTACTTATGAATAAGTGTCCTTTAAAATTCATGAGAGACACTATATTTTCTGAAAATAAACAGCTCTGTGCAACATGGGTTATTTATCTGCAGTGTAACAGTAAGGATATTGGCCAACTAGAAAACCAGGAAGTATCTCTTCATAGCCTTAAGACTGCTAGTTCACACTGAAGAAGACAACTGCTTAGACAGGCTGTCTGCTTTCACATGGATAAAAACGATAATTTGATTTGTTTTCACTTTTTACCTACTTGTTTAGAAAGGTCAGACACAAAACCCAGATATCATTATTATTATAGACTCCACATAATTACCAGACTTAAATGGATAATCACTTGAATAAAGACCCTAAGATCATTTCACAAGAACGTACCTGCCAGTGTCTTGAGAGAGAGAGAGGGAGAGACACATTCTAGAGCAATAAGCAGCCTTTTCATATTTAAGGTAAATTTCCCAGGAGGACTGTCCTACTTCAGCATGAGGATGTGAGAAAGTGAGTGTTATTGGTGGGTAAGACTTAAATACTCAGGAAACTTTCAAAGCATTCCTATGCACCTAAATGGTAGACCTCTAGGGACTAACTGAGGCAGACTAACAAGGAACAAAGTTTCCACAAAGATGGGAAATCCATACCCCTGTGCTAGGTGCTGCATCAATAGAAACCTTTCTGCTAGACTGAATAATCTCATAAACCATGTGAGAAAAGTTATATTACTATGATTCAAACTCAAATCCAGACAGATTAGACTGACTTCCTTAATCTTTTTTACAAAAAAGAATTAGTCTTTCTGAATTTTGAAGTGAACTCTTCTTTCTTTGAAAGGGTAGATTTAGCTGTTCTTCTTAATGAAGCTGAAATAAGGCTCTGCTTTAAGCAAGGAGGAGAAACTAAAAGAAAAAGGAAAAACAAAGACTATAAGAAAACAGGAAGACTTTCAATATTCTCAAAAGCTATAAGCAACCGTACCCTGAGATTTTAATGTTCTTTTTTTTTCTCTTTTAATTTTTATTTTGAAATTGTGGGACACCATTCAGGGTTAGGTATATAAATTTTCATTGTGCAGATACCCTTATTGCTGAGGTGTGCCCCACCTTCCCCTGGCAGATATTGACTACTGTCAATCCCAGCTCCCCATCCCCCAACCCCTCCCCGCAGTTTTCTGTTACTTTCAATCCCTTTCCTACAATAATACGGCAGTTGTTCAAGGTCCACTTATCAGTGAGAACATGTGATACTCAGCTCTTTGTTTCTGTGAGATTTTAATATTATTAATGTAGAAGAGACTATAAGTTACTGTTTGTTTTACACTGGCTGACTCACTTTGAAATAGTTAGCTGTTTACTAAAACTACATTCAGAATGTCTTTTAATCAACCATCATTTGCTTTTTATAAAGCAAATAGGACAGGTGTTTCTATGTCTAAAATGATGCTGTATTACATCAGTTTTTTAAAACAAAATCAGTGTTTTGAAATCTAGCCAAAGGAACTGAAAACAAATACAGTGGTGTCCTCTCATCCATGGGAGCTATGTTCCAAGACCTCTAGTGAATGCTTGAAACCTCAGATAGTACCAAACCCCATAGATACTATGATTTTTCCTATCCGTACATACCTGTGATGATGTTGAATTTACACGTTAGGCACAGAAACAGATGAACAACAACTAACAATAAAATAGAGCAGTTATAACAGTCTACCATAATAAGTCATGTGCATGTGGCATCTGTGTGTGATTCTCTCTCTCAATGCCTTCTTGTACCACACCCATGGCTCTTTGGGATGCTACGAATTAACAAAACACCTAATGGTGAGGTGATGTGAGGTGAATGACATGGCACTGTGGCATAAGATCAGGTTACTCTTAAAAACTAATGTAAATCTTATAGATTGCTGATCTCTGGGATATCCCATTTAATATTTTGGATTGAGGTTGACTGTAGGTAATATCATGAAAAGCAAAACTGCAGGGAAGGATGAGGAAGGGGCTGCTATGCCCTGAAAGGAGTGATTGTTTAAGTCTAGTTTTCCAAAATCCCATCCACCTGCACCCAGGAGCTTCCCAAGCACGTTTCTGGTGACACTTTTGTGCATGTGCACCTCTAACCACACCAGCTAGCACCACATTTTTTCAAAAGTGGCACCACATGTTTGCCCTGTGAGTGCTATTTTCTCTCGATTACTTTAGCGATTTTTATTACACAAAAAGAGCAATCACTTCACCCAACAACAATAACACAAAGTAGCATATGACTTTAAAGCCCTCTTTTAAATAATTTTAAAGGTTTCTGTTCATGTCTCAGTTGTTTAGTTTTTAAATATCTTGCTAATCATGATAGTGTCATATACTCATTGGCTAATATATCAATAAATAATAATTCTTAAATTAAGATGACCATTACAAACTGATTTGGTCAAGATGTAATATCACATATAAATATGCTAAAATTGGATAAGCTCGGTGGCTCAGCCTGTAATCCCAGCACTTTGGGAGGCTAAGACGAGTGGATTGCCCAAGCCCATGGGTTCGAGACCCACCTAGGCATCTTGGCGAGTACTCATCTCTATAATAAATCAAAAGATTAGCTGGACATGGTAGCACATGCATGTAGTTCCAGCTACTTGGAAGGCTGAGGTAAAAGGATTGCTGGAATCCAATATGTCAAAGCTGCGGTGACTGGGAGCATGCCACTGCCCTCTAGTCTGGGTGACAGAGTGAGACTCTGACTCAAAAAAAAATGCTAAAATTTGGTTTAGAATTCTTGCATCTATGTTCATGAAGCCTTCCCTCATGAATTCAAGATTGGCCTAACATTCAAAATCAACCAATGTAATTCACCATCAAAAAAAATATATATATATATATATATTTATATATATTGCAAGATATCATAGACTAACTACTTATGATCCAAAAATCTACTCTGAGCAAGGAGGATCCCATGAATTTCCTTCTATATTCTAACTTGTACAAAATACCTAGCATGGTTAAAAACAAAAAACAAAACACACAAACAAAAAAACCTTATTTTATTTTATAGTGTGTATACTAAAGGGCATAGTATTTCACATAGTCATGGCCTTAAGAAAAGCAAACTGGATTCATTTTTGTTCCTGTAGGAAAGTCTAGCAACTGAAGGAAGAAGTGGAAGATCTTTCAGCCTAATAGTCACCACATTTTGAACCCATGCTGATGGAAGATTGTTATACTAATTCTGTGCCCAAGTTTAAGGGAAAAATGAGCATCAACTCTGTTATCTCCTTTGAGATTCAATATCTATGTTGAAAGAAACAATCAACAAAGAACAGGTACTCATTTGAAGTTTTAGTATTGTGCTAAAAGCATAACAGTTATTTAAGCTCAGCAAATCTGCATTTGCATTGTTGTTCTATCAAGTGCATTACATAGCTCCAGAGGAATATTCAAATAGAATTTAAAACTGAGACCCACTAAATCATCAAGCATTTCTCATTCAAGAAACGCCTGAAACTTATGGGTGACAGATATGTCAGAAAGTTCTCTTTACCAACTAAAGAAAGGACAACCAATCTCTGTCATTAGTAATTTAGCAAAGCTAGAAGGCAGTTCAGCCGAATAGACAGAAAATTAAAACATGGGCAACTGCTGATTGGAAATGTATTCATGGCAGGTAATTAAATCGCATAGTCAGGATCCCTGGCATTTCTCTGAATGAGAGATTCAATTCTGATAACTTTGATGATGGCACTTGAATCAGAGACTACAAATGGTGACAGATTGTGACATATAGATAGGATGAAACATATTTCTAAAGAAACAATTCTATAAGATCAAGTTTTAAAACAGACTATATAATAATTTCAAAAATTTTTACACAAGTTTTTAAAGAAGAGGCTTAGGTAGGGCTTAAGTTGACCTGTACCATTTTTATGTCTATTTGCCAGGGGATTATAATATCAATCAATGTATCAGGGCAAGGGGTGAAAGAATTTATATTTAAGTTATGAAATATAAATTGTAGTTGCTGATTTCATCTGAGTAAAGAACAAACTCCAAACCACAGACAGAGTAGCACTCATATGAGAGGGTGAAAGTGAAGGACGGAGTTTTTATGTATTTATGTTCATGCAAAGAATACTTACTAAATACACTCACATACAGCTACATAAAAGTATGTCGTTTACATTTACAAAAATAATGACTTTCATTTTGGATTTTGTGTGCCTTTATATATATCCTGATTATCTACAATGGCATTATTTTATAATAAAATGTATATATTTTTTAAATTGCTTATTTTAGACATAATTCTCTACAACAGAAACAAGGCTGACATAAATATTATTTCCATGTGGGCAGGTATTTTAATACATCTCTTTTGAATTTATGAAGTAGTATATTCAATGTGTACGGTCAAAACTTGTTAGATATAGAAATTTTTAAAAGCCTTAAAATTATGCAATGTTTCTCCCTTTGAAATGTGGTCCATGTCCCCTGTCCCTTAAAATCTGTGACTGCTTGACCAAGAGTTTACATAAATGACATTCTGCCTGGTTCCAAACCCAGACTATACAAAGTGGCAGCCTGCACCCCCTCTCTCACTCTTGTGAGCAAGCCCATGCCACCTGAGGAGTGGGTCAAAAGGTGAGGAACCAAGGCCCCTCCACCCATAGCTGCTGCTGGGCTCCAGGTGACCACGGTCACATGAGTGAACCATCCTGACAGCAGATGATTTACCCCCAAATGAGCCACCCCAGCTGACACAACACAAAGAAAAAAAGCACTATCCCTGTTGATGCATGCCCAAATTGCAAATCTGGAAATAAAATTAAAATTGCTGCTGTCTTAAGTTACTAAACTTTGGGTTTGTTTCTTAAGCAGCAATAGATAACCAAAAAAGCAAAGTAGGGCTTAAATCATGAATGCTAAGAATATAAAAATGGCTTCAGTATGACACTAAAGCAATGTCAAATTACAGACACAGTAAGAAATAACACGAGGTAAATCCTGGTAAGTTTCATCAAGCTAATATACTTCATTGATAATGTTTCTAATCAACTGCATATAAGTACTGAGACAATAATTCAAAGAGTTCTAGAACATTTAGTATTTTATATAGAAAATACTAAATGTTCTAGAACACTTTGAATAATTTTCTATGTTGGAAAAACCTAATAATCAAAGAACTATTTGTTTAAATATGGTCATATACACCAGCTTGGTAGGATGTTATCTATAATACTTAAAGATGCCATTACCAATATTATAAACATATATAGAATTACTATTTCTATAAATTGGAGAATTACATATTGTCAAATAGAACAACATGCAGAATGGAAATACATTTTAGTAAAATAATATTTACAAAGGACTAACCCTGTTTGGCATTGCAAAACAAAAACAAAAAGGGATATAAATTTTAAAAGAATAATATTAAGCTAAAACTACACTATGCATTACTATTTACCAACAGTGTGTACTTGAGAAAGAAAGAGTAACAGTTACTTCAATAAAAAGAAACTAATAATTCAATAATAATACTAAGCTTGTCTCAATTTCTGCAATAAAAATGTTTTTGAAAACAGTTACATATAATCCCTTTTCTTTAGAAAATTGGCTAAGTATCATTGCACTTTGAGAACTCATGGTACAAAAAAATACACGATGATTAAATATTTTAATAAAATAAAAAATTGTTTTATCACATAAAAATTCACTGCTTAATGTATTTCTTCTTAAGTTATGGTTCTACAGAAACATAAAATTCATTTTTTAATTTTAATATATTTTATATGTAAATAAACTTGAATATATTAAATAACTATTTAATATAGTTCTTTCATAAGGGACAGTTCTACAGAATAGCATCAACCCTCATTTATCCAAACATGAACCAGAAAGTTCCATTAATTGCATTTCTACTTCTTTAGGATTTACTCAATAACCCAATTGCTAGGGTTATATCCCAGAATTCAAAGGTTTAGTCCTTTTTATTTACGATAAGTCTATAACATACAAGCAATGTTCAAAAAGGAAACACAAGAACAAACTACATTCACAGATGAAATTACACTCGCCCCCCCAAGCTGCCTCCTTTGATAATAAATGAGAACAATTAACCAGTTTGTTTGTCCCAGAGTGAAGAGAATGAGAACCATTAACCAGTTTGTCCCCGAGTGAAGTAGGGCTGGAACCCTGCCAGCATGTGTCCCTTTGCATCTACCATGTGCCCTCTGTTAGCATGAGTGATTCCTATGGCCATGACATCAAAATCATCCCTACGGCCTTGATATCAAAATGATGCATGATATTCAAGGAAAGAGTGAAGCCAAACAACTTCCTCCCCATACAAGCCCTCTAATTTATGTTGAGAAATGGGAATTCTTGATTCTATAAAAATATTTGCAAAAGTGCTTTTCCATACTACCTGTTTTTCAGGTATATGTATGTTTGTGTATGATGGAACATCCAAAGAAAAATTCATTAAACTTTTTCAAAAATGTATATCCTAACAAATAACTATACATAACTTGGTACTTTGCTACTTTTAATGGGACTGACTTCAGAGTTTCATTTTTTAAATAAATTTTTCATATTGTATTTATAATAAATAACAAATACAAAGTTAATGATATTTGGGGGGTTTTTCTTTCTAATTTTTACCATATTATGCTACCTAGATTTAATCACCTAAAACAGCCTTCTACTTAGATGGCAGATGTAGTCAGAGATGCGTTTAACATTAACAAATGGTTTCGACACCAAGTCTTAGTTCACTTATTTGTAAGATGGCCTTAATATTAGTACTCTCCACATATAGAGTTGCTGTTCAGATTAAACAAGATAAGATAGGTAGCTAATGTACCTAAAACATTTTGCATCATATCTGACACATATTATATACTAATACAAATTAAATGTTTCATAGTTATAAATTAATTTACCTGCAATCAAAACCAGAGTAATATTATCAAGATATGAAACAGGGCAACCTCCTCAGGTCCCCTCCCGCTGTGGGAGATTTTCTGTCACTTAATAAATCCTGTTTCAGGGTGGGCTCGGTAGCTCAGCCTGTAATCCCAGCGCTTTGGGAGGCCGGGGTGAGTGGATTGCCTGAGCCCGCGGGTTCGAGACCCGCCTGGGCAATTTGGCGAGACCTCATCTCTACAATAAATAAAAAATTAGCCAGGTGTGGTAGCGCGCGCCTGTAATTCCGGCTACTTGGAAGGCTGAGGCGGAAGGATTGCCGGAGCCCAGCAGGTCGAGGCTGCGGTGGCCGGGAGTGGCCACTGCACTCCAGTCTGGGCGACAGAGTGAGACTCCAACTCAAAAAAAAAAAAATCCTGCTTTCAAAAAAAAAGATAAAAAACAATGAACTATAATATTTTTAAATAGCCTACTTAAAACAATGTATTTCTCAAGTAAAAGGAGATTGTCTAGGGTTAAGATAACCTAATAAAGTGGTCTTTTAGATTTTTAAGGAAAATGATTTACATTGCAACTTTTAAATGACAATAAAATATATTTTAAATGGCTTAAGATATGTAAAACTGAAATGTAATGCAACACACCATGAATACATACACTACACAAAACAAGGTAAAGTTCCTCCTACAACTTTCAAAATTTGATATAAGAACATGAATTGCCAGTGAGCGAGCACACACACAATAAATTTAGTGAAATTCTTTGAAATCATTTTAAATGAAGATATTTCCATATGACATGTACATACCTGGAGTAGGCAAAGAGTCTGCTGTCCCAAAGGTCATGAGTCCCTCTTGATCCAGAATGGAAATAACAAAAACCTGTCCCTCAAATATGTTCAGGCCATCTTCCAAGTTTTTGGATGCATGGCTGTGTACCACGTCTAAGAGGACTATGATGCCCATAAAATGAGCTGTGTCCACCAGCTCTTTCAGTTCTTCAGGCATCCCATAATGGCTACAGGTGAAGAACACCACAGGTAAAGATGACATTACATGTAAAGCAAACAGCTAATCACATATCAGTTGTTTCACCAGCATAGGCCTAGGAACTTTAAACATGGGCCTGCAGTGTGATGTAATACTCAGATACGATGCAAAGTTCCTCATGATGTGTTATTAGACAAATCTGAAGCTATCAAATAAATATACAATAGTTTAAATCAGGCTAATAAATGTAGACTCATATCCCAACCAAAGTTCGCCTTTTGAGTATCTAAATAGTAAAACTCTGCTTCTCTGTCTCAGAGCCTCCAACTTCCATATTCAAGCCTCACTGGTCATGGTCAATCCTGCTCACATGTCTGCCCATCCCTCTGAGTGTGTACCTTTGGGGGTGAGGAGCCCTGTGAGCATTTTTTTAGAAGTCCATGGTGCTTTGACTGAGGTCACCCGTACTGCACTTATTCCCAAACTGGAAAGCCATCAGGTCAAGAGAATGTGCCCTATCCATCACCACACAAGCAGAAAGATGTGCAGCTCACATGCATCACATGCATGTGTGTGTGTGTGTGTGTGTGTGTGTGAAAGGAAGTCTACTTGCTTGCATTAAATATAAAACAAAAACCACTCCCAGAGGAAGGTGTTTCTTAACATATGTAAAATTTTGTACTTACAGTATTCTATAGCACCTATTTTTTACTTTAAATGAATTATCACCCCTGTCCTTAAGTGCTTACTGTCTCTTCCACACTAGCCCCTTTGGGGGTGGGCCCATGATTGTCTGGTTACTCTCAATACACTACAGCGTTTAGTATGTAGCAAGTCTCCTGACAGCCAACTCCACTAAGCAGCAATAGCTGTAAAAACTGAAAATAAGACCATGTCATCTACTTAAAATCATCCTTGCTCTCCCACCATCCAGGGTGAAGACCAGTGTCATTGCCACAACCTACACTGTACCATCAATTGGTTCCTTCCAGTAATATTGATTATCTTATGACACACTATCCCATCCCCTTCTTATCCCAGCCACCTGGCCTTTTTCACACTCATTGAACAGCATACTCAATACATGAACATCCCTACGGTTTCTTTCATTTATTCATTAACTCATTCATGTATTCATTTGTTAATCAAATGCTTATTGGGTTATCTACCACATGTCATGAAACTTTCTATGCATGGGAAACTACCAGTGACAAGATAAACATCAATGACTTTCCAGAATTTGCCTTCTAGTTGAGAGACAGCAAATTAACAAGAAAAATACATGGCATGTCAGATAGCAATAAATGTTTTAAAGAAAAAAATTGAAGAAAAGTTCCTAGTGGGAAGGGCAGTTTTACTGTTTCAAATAGGATCACTGGTGCAAGTTTAATGGTGAAGGCAGTATGAGTCAAAAAGAGGAAGCAAGACATGAGGATATCTAAGGTGAGGGTGTTCAGAAAGAAAGTAGTGAGAAGTGCAGGACAACGGGGCAGGAAAGAGCCAGGAGCATTTGAAGAAAAGCATACAGGCTAGTACAGCCAGAATGGTCCAGGGGGAGAGATAGGCCCCAAGAGTCAGCCGAAACACATAAAACTGGGCCCTGGGGACCAATGTAAAGCCTGTGGCTTTTAATCTGAAGGGGACAGGCTGTTATCAGAGGGTTCTGTGCCAAAGGGTGACATGATCTAACTTTCACATTTAAATGATGACTATGGCCACTGTGCAAAGAATAGACAATGTGAATTGGAGAAGAGGTTAGGGAAGGGGAAGGAGAACTAGAGAAAACAGTGATCAGATAGAGAGTTACTGAAATAACCAAGGTAAAGATTACAGCAACTTGAAAGAGGGCAGTAGCAGAGATGGCCAATGAAGCAGCCCAAAACGGGATACATTTTTGAAGTTACAGATGACTAAGTGTCATACGAGCTAGAGGGCAGAGAGGGAAAGAGTGGAAAGAGTCACATAGAATGCCACAATTTTTGGCTTGGACAACTTGAAGATGGAATTTCATTTATCGAATTAGGGAAGAGCTGAAGGAGGAGTTGGAAGTAAAGATTAGGAGGTTAATTTTAGGCTCACTGAGTCTGAGATAAGTATTAGATAGCCCAGTGTCAAATAAACACTGCTTGAAATTCATAAGAAAAGTCAGGATGGGAACCTTCAGTGTGGGAGTTGACATGCAGAACATATTCAAGTCATAAGAGGGTGAGACTTAAGATGCTTCATATACAGAGAGAAGTGAATAGAACCAAGCAGGATACTGGGAAATTCTATATTTAATGGTCATAAAGATGAGGAGTAAAGAGCACAGGAAATAAAAAAGCAACAACTGAGTTGGGAAAAAACAACAACAGGAAGTTCTAATATTCTGGAAGCCAAGGGGGAAAAAAGTTCCCAGAAGGTGGGAGTAAGCCCTGGTGCCCAATGGTGCTGAAAGTTCAAGCCAACAACAGATCACTGTACTCAACGATGTGAAGGTCATTATACCCTTGACAAAGGCAAGTTCAGTGAAGATGCTGAAAGCCTACTTAAAATGAGTTCAAGAAAGAGCAGGAGTAGAGGATTTAGAGACAGTACGTGCAGATGGCTCATTCATGGAGAACTACAATAAACAGAGACAGGCTAAGTGGACTAGTATGTTTTTACGGTGTCTGGAATGTTACCTAACTAAGACTACCTCACTCAGACCACAGTTGTCTTTTTTTTTTCTTGTTTCCATAGAGACAGGAGTTTCCCTATGTTGCCCCAACTGGTCTTGCACTCCTGGTCTCAAGCAATCCTCCTGCCCTTGTTCCTCAAAGTGCCGTAATTACAGGCATAAGCCACCACACCCAGCAATGTCCAGTTAACTCTAAGGTTTTGAATCTTGGTTCCAACCTAAGTTGAGGTCTATTCAGTTCTAAACTGACTCTATGCTATTACAGTGCCCTGTCATTTTCTGCATTTTCATTATAGGGAGAAATTGTGACATGTGTGATGAGTGGATTAATGTCTATATGCCACCACACCACAAACTCCAAGATGCTGAGGCAATGCTGGGCTTGTTTGATCTGTGGTCATTCAGGTCAATGCCTTGTCAACTGCATAGGACCCTTAGTGCTTTCTGCCCAGAGAGCCACATTCCTTAGGGAGTTCTGTGGGCAGTATATGTCCTACCAAGTACCTCCTCCGGGACCTTTCTACACAATTCAATCCCTTTCCAGAAAAGGATGGAACCTGTTCCCATAATGGCTTCCATAGGACATGATTTTCCAACAAAAGCTTGGGCCACCAAGCATGTGACAATTTCAGCAGGAAACTGGGTGTTCTATATCCAAAATCATTCCATGAAAAGCAATGTTATATCAGGGTTAGCTTGTAAGGCTAATGGGAGGAGAGTCTATGACTTTAGTAAAAGAAAATGTTCAGTTTCTATTAACACTGTAAAAACCTACAACAGGTTATAAGACATCATATAAAATGCAAAAATTCACTTAAAATTTTTTTTGTGTGCAAATTAAAAACAGATGTGATGCGTCTCTCATTTTACCTTGAAGCTGCAAAGAAACTTGTGATCTGGTAACCAAAACTGGCATAGTAAGCATGCTCCATAATTGCCATCAACTGAATGCAGTTGTAGCCCACACAAGCAAAACACAATTATAACTCAACATCCGCACCTAAAAAAATAAATGAAAGAAAAGCGTCCTTGTTCTAAACACATTACATTTTACATACAATCCAGAAGCTTGGGTCATCTTGAAAAGTCCTATTACTTTAACATGTCTTGTTTGTCTGACCTTCTAACACAAAATCTGACAGTTTTGTAGAGTTGTACTCTGACTGGTTGTTTGAAATATTTTCATTTTAAGAAGTAACAAATGATATGTAAATTTACTCTAATTTGGTTTTATAATATTAAAGATGATAATTTACATATGCTAAATTTCAGTTCACTTGTAATATTCATTTTTAAGCTAAATAAAATAACTGATTTTGACATATATATTTTATTTTGCCTTTTTTCTATGTATTTCAGTAATTTTTGCCATATAGCATTAAAATTGTAACCAAATCCAGTTGTCCCACAGAGTAGTTTTTATGCAGCCAACATTAATACTTCTAATTTTCAGTATTTTTGCACCCCTAAAATTATTCCAAAGTTGCATATATGCATGCATGTGTCCACGCGCGTGCGCGTGCGCGCGCACACACACACACACACACATACTTCCCTTTCTCCATCTCAATATGTTTCCCTAGCAGTAAATAAGTATTGTTTTATAAATCCATAACATTTAAAAACATTAACTAATGTATTTTTAATATAAGCAAATAACCAGAGGAAAAGAAATGTTTGATATTAAAAAATTAAGAAAATCAGATTTTTATTCCTCAAGTATAATTTGGTAAAATTTTCAAATATAATTTAATTGCATTGAAAGATACATATCTGGAAATATAGAACATATTCTTACTTTACTTATTTATTTATTTGAGACAGGGTCTGTCTCTGTTGCCTAGGTTGGAGTGCAGTGGTGCAATCACAGCTCACTGCAGCCTTGAACTCCCAGGCTCAAGTGATACTCCTGCCTCAGACTCCCCGGACCTGGGACTATAGGCATGTGCCACCATACACAGCTAGAATATATAATTTTTATTCTTCTCTCAAAGCCCGATTCATGTAAGACTTTAAAATTTTATTAAGGCTTATATTAGTTCATATTTAGTACCAGTTTATTTAAGTATAGACCTGTACTTAGAAACAGGCTTGTTTCTAAGTACAGGTCTTGTTCTTGGTTGGTATCTCATAGTTTCTCGTGTACACACTTCATAACATCATTAACACTGCAACAATTACAAATCTTCATTCAGAATTAAGAATTTATGCTTTTAAAGAAGACCATAAACTCCTCCATAATGTGCTGAAAAGTCATTATTGTTGTGTTTTTTATTGTAAAAAAAAATAATTAACTCTATCAGGACTGACAGAAATATGAATATAACCTCATGCTCAGATAATATAAATCAATTACTATATCTCTTATAACAAAATGTAGTATATAGTTTATTTGTATACTGAGCAATAAATATTATTCTTGGGATAAAGCACACATTTATAGTTTTATTAGTAATTTTTATGGCCTTAATCACTCCTGGAGTCACGTCTGTTCCAAGCCCTGGGCCAGGCAATTCAGACACAGAGAACCTTATGCTGTCAAATCTTCCATAAGGACTGGGTCATCAACAAGCTATTACTCTGTGATATGAAATAATATCTCAAGTAGAAGAACCTGAGCATATCTATTTAATAATATTTATTAAATACAGTTAGCACTAAATTCTCCATACATGGAATGATTTTTCTTCTTGAAGCTGACCTGTTCATGGATAATCCTTACATAACTGAAAGGTGTAATCATGACCTGCAAGCCTGTCTTCTAGCCAAAATTCAAACTCCATTATAAATGCAGTGTAACTAAATGTACTATATCCTCCTCCCTAGCCATTGCAGCAGGTGCTAAATATGCAGTGAAGTTATTTTAAAAAGCACTACCTACAAATAGAAAAATAACAGATTTAAGGTATACTGAATCAATAATTCCATATACGCTACTCACGCTTCTGATTGTTCTCCTGAAGATAGGGTCTGTTTCATTACAGTCTGTAACACAGTAGATCTCACACAGGAGACATTCCAGAAATGTCTGTTAAGTAACTCATCCAACAGGGACTATAAACAACGACTCTGATACTAAATGACTCCGGAGTACCTTACAAATATCAGATTTTTTTCCCTAACAGATTAAAATGAACAGGCTATAACCAGTGACTACTTAAATTGATAAAGATTTTCTCCTGTTGAAAAGTAACTATGATTACATATTTTAACCAGTGACTATTTAAATTGATAAAGGTTTTCTCCCATTGAAAAGTTGGGGGAAACTTCTAGGAGAGGGAGGGGCATACCTCGTCAACAAGGGTACCTGCAGGATCAATGTTTGTATACCTAACCCTGAATTGTACTCCACATCTTTATAATAAATAAATTTAAAAAATAATAAATAAAAATAAATAAAAAAGAAAAGTAACTATGCTTACATATTTATCTACAATTTGAGAAACCATCAGTTCACATTACTTAAAATTGAAATTGAAATATTTTCAACTCTCATGCTCTATCTTATTCCAATTCTCTCTTCTGTGCTGTCCCAATTACAGGGAAATTTGAGAAGCCTAAATAAAATGCATTTCTATTACATATTTAATCTCTTAACACAAAAAAAGAAATACTTGTAGTTTTTCCAATAAGAGAACAGACTCATTAACTCTGAATAAAAATCACAGTTATTACTTAGCAAGGTCTTTGATTTCTTTTACATTTTATTTTTAATTTAAAATTATGGGGTACAATTCAGGGCTAAGTATACAAATATTTACCATGCAGGTACCCTTATTGATAAGGTGTCTCCCACCTTCCCCAGGCAGATATCGACTACTGTCAATCCCACCTCTCCACTCCCTCACCTTCCTCCCTGAAGTTTCCTGCCACTTTCAATCCTTTTCTTATAGTAATATGGTAGTTGTTCAAAGTCCGCTTATGAGTGAGAATATGTGATACTCAGCTCTTTGTTTCTGTGAGAGATCACTCAGTATTATAAACTCTAATTCCATCCAGGTTGCTGTGAAATTCATGATTTTGTTCTTCTTTATGGTTGCATAGTATTCCATTGTGTATATGTACCACATTTTCTTAATCCAGTCTTCTTTTGGTAAGCAGCATGGTGGTTCCATGTTCTTGCTATTGTGAACAATGCTGCGATAAACATACGCGTGCAAGTGTCTTTTTTATAAAGTGACCTGAGTTCTTCTGGGTATATTCCCAGTAGGGGGATTGCAGGGTCATATGGGAGGTCAATTGTTAGAACTTTTAGGAATCGCCACACTGACTTCCATAGAGACTGAACTAGTTTACCCTCCCACTAACAGTGTAGAGTGTTCCCTTTTCGCTACATTCCATTCCAGACCAAAGAAACCAAGAAATCTTAGAATTTACGAATCTCGTGTGGGGACTTCTTCCCATGAAGGAAAAGTAGCTGCTGCTGCTTCTTTTTTTTTTTTTTTTTTGATTTTGTAAATCACATTGGCCCCCAGACTGGAATTCAGTAGCATGCTCCCTGCCACCGCAGCATTGACCTGCTGGTGGCTCAGTCTATATAATCCAGTATTTTGGGAGGCCAAGGCGAGTGGATTGCCTGAGTCTGCAGGTTGGAGACCTGCCCGGGCAACTTGGTAAGACCTCGTCTCTACAATAAATCAAAAACTAGCTCGGCGTGGTAACGCATGTCTGTAGTTCTGGCTATTTGGGAGACTGAGGCAGGAGGATCATTGGAGCCCAGCAGGTCAAGACTGCGGTGGCCAGGAGTGTGCCACTGCACTCCAGTCTGGGCAACAGAGTAAGATACCAACTCAAAAAAAAGTAAAAAGAAACTACTTTTCCTTCATTGGAAGAAATCCCCACATTAGATTCATAAATTCTTAGATTTCTTGGCTTCTTTGGTCTGGAATGCTTAAACTATGGAATATAAAAATACATATAGAATGACACCAAGAATTCAAGCATGACACTAACTGATCAACATGTTCAATGAACTGATGAATAAACTCTGTAAACCCTTGAAACTGTTCTCACATATAGGAAGTACTGGCTACATTCACTCAATTTTCATTTGGGAAAAAAACCTTTCTATGATCCTGAGAGGGAACCTATTTTGAAGGAGTCAAGTAGTGACTTATGCCTTATTACTGAGTAAAGATAGTTTTTGAGCCTAAGCCCAAGAGAAAATATAAAAGTTGTGAAATGCATATATACCTTTCAAATGCAAAGCATTTATCAACAAATTCCAAAAACTTGAAGGTCAGAAAAGTGAGTTCAAAGACACATATTACACTAGTCAATAAGATATCAGTAAAAATTACCCTAATCAGTGCATTCCTGAGATGGTCTTCCCTATTCCTTGTTCCTACAGACACTGAATCTCTTCAGACCCATGACAGTGAGCAAAATTACATCACTGAAGAGTCTGACAAATCTGGAATTGTAGTTTTAAAAAATTAGTATCCCTTACAGATCAGTATATCAGGATGTAGTATTTTTCCCTAACCTCAAACACATAAGATAAATTTTAAAACTCACTTCTATATTTTATAGGCTACAGAAGATGGACTCTAATATATACATCATATGAGAGAAACACTATGATGTAAAATACTAAACCTCCAGTGAAGAAACGCACTGAACATCACTATCAAGGTTATAAAATTACAAATTAATTTTTCCTAGCAATACTGGAATAAGCACCAATTGACAGATCTCTTCTCACTTTGGGCACATGCAGGGGGTCTCAGTGTATCCCATCATAATTCACATTATCACCTTCTCAAGCCACATACTTTACCCTTGGGGAAATACAATACAAGATCTCTCCACTTTTACTGGTAATAACTACCTAAAAAGAGGAGATGATATTGCTTTAAAATACTTCCAGAACTATAAGAGAATGCCTCATAGTTAATGAGCACTGTTCTAAGTAGGAAAGGAGGAATGATCTTAATATTCGAGACCACCAATCAGACGTGTGACCTTTAAGAACACATGTATTTAGCTTCTGTGGCTGCAGCTTTCCTCGACTGCTAGAACTATATGATTCCGAAAGTCTCATGCCATGGCAATGAGATGGTGATATGCCTCACTTCTCCCTTTGTGTAATAGAGTGGGATTATCTCCTTCTGTTGATTGATTTGCTGACAGCAGTTCTACTGTATGTTTATTTAACCTTGCTAATGGCTGGCTTGTAATGAGGGAAATTACCAGAGAACCCTAAGATATCCAAGTTGGAAATGACTTTTGGAATCATATAATTCTAGCAGACGAGGAAAGCTGCGGCCACAGAAGCTTTCAGTAATGGTGGTAAATATCTGTCTGGGGATGGGGAGACACCTCTTATCATCAAGGGTGCCTGAACGAAGCATTTTTGTATGCCTAACCCCTAACTGTACCCCACAATACCATAATAAAAACTTAAAAAATAAAAAATAAAAAAATAAAAAATAAAAAATAAAAAAATAAAAAAAGAAGTTACAACTAAAAAAAAGCTTTCAGGAAGGAGAAAAGACCCCTTAAAGGAGAAAAATGTGTTGGATTAACACTTGTATATGTGCATGCATACATACATACACACACACACACACACACATACACACACACACATACACACACACATACACTTTCCACCCCTTCCCAACTGTTTTATCCTATTCAAAATGTTCTTTACCATATGAAGGCAAACATTTTCCTCTTCAACCATCTATTTCTTCATGCACATGTAAACTTCAGGCTCTGTTTGGGGATGGACTTTTGCTGCTTTGTGCTTAAGGAAGTGTAGACAAATCTACTGAATAAACAGAAGAATTTATTAAACCTGAGGGAAGAGGAGAGATCTATTAAATTCAGACAGTCTCTAAGGGACCATACAGAAAATGTCTTCCTTCCTTTTGGAGACTTTTCAACTCTTGAAATATTCTTTTGGTGCCCAATAAAAATAATAAATACAAAGATAAATACACCTAATGAAAAATATGGCAGCTCTTTAAACTTTTTTAAAGAAAGAGATTTCTGTCTTAAACTACTACTGGGTTTAAGAAAAGATTCATTTCATAAAATTTGTGGTTGGCTTATTTTTATATACTCATTTTGTATAGTTATTGGCATTTAAAATATTTTTAAGGATTATTGTTTCTTTAATGATTCTTTTTAGACAGGGTCTCAGTCTGATGCCCATGCTGAAGTACAAAGGGACGATCATATCTCATTTTAACTTCAAACTCCTGGGCTCAAGAGATTCTTTCACCTTGACATCCCAAAGTGTTGAGACTGCAGGCATGAGCCACAAGGCCCACTTGCTTCACTGAATTTAAGAGCATATTTTTGGTCATAAAAAGTGTTAAATTTTATTTAACTAAATACATGTCTATATTTTTACAACTGTTTCTTGCCTTAGTTAAAAGTTTTCCTTAATTGTAAATTTTATAGATCATTTTCTAGGTGTTCATCTAACCTCGATACACTTTAATTTTACAGTTAGTTTTTTAAACTTGCTAATTCTGTGTAGAATATGTTACATCTAAATTGTTGAATATGTCAAAATTCAGTTTCTATTCCTTGAAGGCATGAAAGATTTTTCTGCAATACATGATACTACAGAATACATTTCCTCAGAGTAGGGCTTAGATTTAGGTAGGAATTTCCAATCAGAAATGGTACAAGAATCCTCTAATGGGGACCAGATCCACACACAAAATGTAGAAATTGACTTTTTATAGGATGGAGGTTACCAGAGGCTGAGGCTGAGGCTGTTGGAATGAGGGGAAATTGGGAAGATATTGGTCAAAAGACCAATTACAAGGGACCACTTCATGTCTTCCAAGATGATAGCCATTTATGTCAGTTTTTATTCAACATCCAACTTTTTCCAACTAAGCTGATATACAGTTTTGTCATATATTAAATGACCATAAATACTAAGATTATTTCCTGATTCATTCAAAACATTATGAATATCTAGTATGTGTCAGAACATTCTAGAGACATTATATATTATATAATTTTATGTCTAGGTCTTTACCAACTAAATAATCTATGTTGATACATTTTAAAAATTGTTATTTTATATCTTGATTTAGTTATTTTTTGTCCCATTCATTTTTATTTGTTAGTTTATTTTTAAATCACAATAATCTGGATTTATTCCTCTGACATACTATTTATTTTGTAACTTCTAGTTTTAGTTTTTTTTTATATAAAGCATACACATTCATGTAACTTTGTGACAATACAAAGGTAAACAAAGCAGGTGAAATTCCTGGTCATTAGGATCTTAAATTATAACAGAGAAGACACAATGCAGTGTATTAAATGTTTCTATGACACATTGTTTCAGGGATAAATTATATGTAGGATTTATTAAGTGCAAAAGATTGTATCATGGAGTGTCCATGATTTTCTAGTGTGGTCTAGGGTGGACTGTTCATGCTAGATGAGGTCAGAGTCAGGACTTGAATGTGCTCATTGAATTTATCAAAAAGAGATCAAAACCCAAGACTAAGAATAATAAATAAAATGCCACAGAGGGACCAAGAGAAAGAGGTTGCACATCTGCTGTCAGAATATGTAAGAACCAGTTGGTCATAAACATGGAATAGGCACAGGAAAAACAAGTGTTCTGTTGTTTCCTGTGAAAATTGCCCAAATTTGTGGTTCTTTGTATATTTTTATGTTGAATTATTGGTTTGTTTCATATGCTTATTTTTTTTTTACTAGGTTCTTCAATCTGCAAGTGTTTTGATACAGAAAAGACATCATTTCTGCAAGGAGGAAATAAGATCTAGGAAGTTTTAACAGGTGGAAAAGGGGGATTCTCTAATTTTGCTTGTAGAAATGTATCCAAGCTGAATACAGCTATAAATAGTAAAATTACAGATATTCCTTGATTCAATTATTAATCTCAGTGTTACTGACATTCTGGGCTTCATCATTGATCGTGGAAGGGTGTGTCCTGTGTATTATGCTTTATCACCATTCCTGTTCTCTATGACCCTCTCCAGGGTTAAAGCCAAACATATCATTGGTCATTGTTCCTTAAAGGGCAAAATCATCCATCTTCTCAGTGAGAACAACAGTTTAGCTAAAAGTTATAAGTTGTTTTTATGGCATTGATATAATAAGAAAGAAAAGAGGAAGACAAGCTAAAAAAGACATTAAAACATACAGAACATTTGTAAGATACATGGGATACTTCACATGTATTTGTATCAACACTGTATAAATGCCTATGTGTGCATAATATAGAAAGAGATGTTTGAAAGAAACAAGAATCTTATGGAAAAAAGAAAAAACAGTGAGAATGCAATTAAGTTAATGCCTTGTGGTCTCAAATAATTGTATAAAAGAACATAGAATGAAAATCTGAAAATTGATGTAAAGATACAAAACAGTAATAATTTAATGATATCATTGCCCAAGTCTTGAAAATTATAAAGAATGTAACAAGAGGTCTTTTTAAGATATTGGAAGAAAATAACAACTAAGTTTATAATTCCATCTTATATAAGGAAGTATGGATTCAAATATGATTATGAGAGCTAAAGTTGATCTTTAGTCATCAAAAAGAATGATTTTCAAATGATAGTCAAAGATGATGCAGCTTCTCTAAATAGATCGAACACAGAGAGTCAAAAGGCACCATAACAAAATACAGAGGTATATAAACAAGTTTTAAATGTATTTGAAAAGGCAATTAATTTAGCCAACAGATGCAGAACTTTTGACATTTTAAAGCTGGGAGGGGAACACAATATAACTGATGAATTGATTTGATTACAAGGTTTATAAACTTTCAGACTTTCTCCTCAAATACATGAATACTTGTATAAAAGAACTAAATGACAACTGCCAAAGTTGGTGAAAAACTCCAGTTCCTATGTTGTAAAATATGCAATCAAAAACAGAAATAAGAGCCCTCCAAACCCACCATTCAAAATCAAAGGAAATGCATAGACAAGGCTAGACTCATTAAGATGGTGACGGGACATGCTGAACTGTGATAATCTCCACAAAAGGTGACTCCTGAAAGCAGTTCCACTACATAGGGGTGGCGGCTACAGCCAGTCCCATGCAGCAAACAGCCTCTGTCTCACTACGGCCTCCACAAGGGACTACTGCTGTTTGCTACCAGGTGCTGCACAGCCACTGCCGCTGCAGCTCTGGGCTCCAGACTGGGAATTCCTGGCTCCCTCCTCCACCTCAAGCCACTGGCTGCACACCAAATGTTGCACCCAGCCATATCACTGGTTGCTAGTGCCTGACACCAGACACACACCATCGCCCATCATAGTGGATCATCTACGAACTGGACAAGCGGAGAGAAAGGACGAGTGGAGAGAAAGGATGACAAAGGAGCCACCCACTGCAGCCATTTTCAAGGCAGAAATTCGCATTGCCCTGCCCATCTCCCAGCAACCTCCACCTTGTCTCTAAGGTAACCTGCCAAAACAGGAAAGAGAAGCCCCTCCTCTATGCTGAATCAGACACAGACAACTCAGTCCTCAGGTAGCAAGGCAGCAGGCCAAGGGAACCAACCCAATCTATGAGTAAATCTATCTGCCTGTAATGAGAGCAAAGGAGAGGGGCTAGAGATCAGAACTGAAGAGAATTTAGACACTCAGGAAAGACTCCAGAGCTAGTCTGGTTTCTTATTTTGATTTTATTGTTCTGAATGTTTGCTTTGTTTACTTTTGTTTGCTTTTTGATTAGACTACCTGTTTGTGTTGGGGAAAAACACATCAAAAGGTATGCTTTTATTGGACTGTCTTTGTGCTTTGTGTGATTACTGGTATGCTTTAGGGAATTTTGTTTGTTTGTTTTTTACTTTTTTCTGGCCCTGTGTCTCTTTTCATTTGTTAGTTGGTGTGTATGTCTGTTTTCCTTCTTACTCTTCTCTCTCTCCAACTTCCTCTTGACCTCTCTTCTTCCATTATTTTCCTTTTTCTTACCTCCTTTTGTTCCAGGAGGCAACCCTAAACCCCACTGTATGGACAGATTATAAGGCAGTGAGAAGTGGGTTCCAGTGTGCCCATACACCTGTTAGTGGATACTGAGATCTGCAGATAGATTTTGAATCACAGCTACTCCCTCAATTAAACACTACTGCAAAAAGTACAACCAACCAACAGTCCAGCATCAAAAGTGAACAAAGCCAGAGGACCCTCATAAGGAAGAACAGGAGATTGAACAAAAAGAAGTAAAAGCAACCCCAACTTTCCTGAAAAACAGAATTAAAGAAGAGGAGGGAGGGGGGAAAGAAAAATCTACATGAATAAAAAAAAACCAAAAGAAGAATATGAGTCTCTCACAGACCCCTTGGAGGTCAGAAACTGAGAAAACTGACTTTGGAATGCAAAAATGAAGAGCTCCCAGAATGACTGGTCTCAAACTACAAACCCAGATATCAAGACATTAATGGAGAGATTAAAAATAATTGAGGAGAGACAAGAGGAAATTAGGAAGGAGTTGATAACAGAGATAACAGTGGTAAAGAATACTGTGGGGCTTCCGGGTCAAGATGGCGGCAACACAGGCGGAGCTGTGAGATTCTCTGAATGTACCAAACCTACATTCTGCTGCACAGAAAGATTGTAAGATAGTGGGAAATAGGCTCCATTGGGCTCATACACCGACAGGTGGATGCAGCCAGAGAACTCTCATAAGGAAGAACAGGAGATTGCACAAGCGAAGCAAAAGAAACCCCACCCTCCCTGAAAAACAGAATTAAAGAAGGGGAAGGAAAGGAGGAGACAGAGAGAAATCTACACAAATGAAGAAAAACCAAAAGAAGAATATAGGTTTCCCCCAGACCCCTGGGAAGGCAGACACTGAGAAAACTGACTTCAGAATGCAAAC